>JABCMJ010053996.1:0-11283 GCA_014822125.1 Arbutus unedo | reverse complement strand
AGCTAGAGAGACATTTATGGTGTAGTATTTTGCCTATCTATCTCTGTTTTTGTACATGAATTAAATAGAGAAGCATTCAGGATGCATAAAAATTCTAAAAAACTCCCTGTAAAATTGAGTTTGTTTTGTACACCTTCATCTTATCACCAAGATTCGATAGAATTCTATTCAATTGGTCACCGAATCATTCCCACGTGGGCGACCCAATTTGGTTTCATACCCGGCCGAAATTCCAACAAGCAGAGTGGTAGGAAAATGATAAACAATAAGTCTACGTACACATCATTTGGTTTATATCCGCTCACACCCTGCCTATATATTTGAGATTTTGATTTTTTTGATTTTTTTTTCTTTAAGAGTTAAGTGGGTAGAATTCATGTGCCATGTAAACAGGGTGTGAACAGGTGTAAGTCACAGGGTGTGTATGTAGCATTACTTAATGATAAAGGTGTAGGAGGTGAAAAAAGTAAGTCTACTGGGTAAGGTAATGAGCGAGGGCTCAATAACTTTTGAACATGAAATTCCAACTATAATAACGAAGCCTGCAAAAACCATGTACTGTGCTAGTAATAACTTCTTTACAGTTTTCATAAGCAATTTGAAAATGTCACCATGGATATCTACAAATCCTAAACAAACTGATTCAGACAGTATTAGACTCAGCATTTTTCGAAATAGAATCCGTCTTCTTCATCATATGAACCTGCTGCCCCTGCCCGACTTCACTCTGTTGATCCGAACCACTTAACTCCTTTGGAGGCGCTTGAGATGGGCTCGAACATGGAGCAACAATGGAGTTGATGAATTCTGCCGGATGCTCCCCAAGTTTTCGGATTGCCCGTGCTTCGGAAACACTTACTAAGATCAAGAACAGAACAAGAATATGAGCCATTTTAGGAAATGGGAATCTGGGTATTTGGTATTGGAATGCTTAGTTTTCCTTTCTGGCAATGAAGGGTATATAGTGACCTTGGTGGTTATATATAAGGATCAGTGGCCTTGGTTGTTATATATAGGGGTTAGCATGCAAGGTTGTCTGCTGGTCAAGATCTTGAACATGTAAGTTTACTCTATTTTAAGTATAAGGTTTGTAATCTTTTAGGTACTATTAATTCATGTGATTAGTCTTTACAAAATTTTGTCTTGACTTTAATCAGATTTTTCATTAATACAAATTGATGAGCCCGAGTTGTACCCAGGATCAACCAGCTACTAGACTAGATGAAATTCCCAAACTCGAGGATGGCATACCGATCGACCAGTGTTTGTCCAGACCTGTTCCTGACATTGCACAAGTGCAAAGCGGGGGTGAATAGCTTGCCCACCCCGTTTACAGCTCGGTCAATTCCGAAGGTGGCGCCCATGATTGCATAGCATTCCAGAAATTGCACGCAGAGTCCAAAGGCGATCCTCCCAGAAACGAAAGATTAGTGTTGATTATGGCGGACAGGCCGTCCCAAATCACTTTCATTCTAAAGCACGAAAACCCTTCTCTAGCTAGAAGGTGAGGTACACAATCATTCAATAACCAATTTTACAGATAGTTGAATGACCAGTTTTACAGATAGTTTCCCTCTACTCCTATGTCATACTAACTTAATCGGAACCCCAAAGGGCTGTCCGAGTGGTAGAGCGGATGAGCTGTAAATCCAGACATACTACAATTTAATACTTTGGGTCACTAACTTGTTTTCACCCAGGGTTCCGAGGGCTAGTCGATAATTTAGGTGAGGACCCCTCTCAAGTTTTACCCTAGCTTAGTTCCAAAGCCGACTAGATATCTCGATTCTAATAAAAAATAATAATAATAACTTGATAATTGGAGGATTCACAACCAGACAACCACTCGACAACCTGAATTATGTACTAATATAGGGGGGGTTAGCATTGGAATGGAAATGGAAATTTCTCTGGGCTGGATCCTAGGATTTGTTTTATCAAGTATTGCAGATAGTTTCCTTCGTTTTGTCTGTGGAAATGGGGAAACCGACATAGATTGCACGTGAAATCATTATAGTATTTGGAATACAACTGGGAAAAGGCAGTTGAGGGAGCAAGATCTGAATATTTGTATAATTTGTTTAGGATTCATTAGGTTAAATTGTTATAGAAATGGATTTAAAAAGAGAATGGCTCAGTCTCCACCAAGTCTATAATTCAATAGGAAGGTGATTAGAAATATGTATATTGTTTGAAAAGAGTTTTGCCATCCCATTACTGAATTTCATTAAGAACTCAAGAATTAAATGGGTTCGGGTTCGGGTGAGAGTAGTATTAGTTAGGGTGGGTGACCCTACGACTCTACAAGAGATTTTTATGCTACTATTTTAAAAATTATATATATGAACTAGCTCGGTTAGCTATTCTCGTACAGTCTCGAGTACAAGATCAGCTGGTCAAATTTTCTTGGCAAATAGAAGAATTGATTGTTTTTTCCATCTCTGTGTTGACTTTCTTTCGTGGTTATTGATCACTTAATCCTTCCTCGTTATGAGATTATTTCTCGAGTTCGTACCGTTGTTGGGTTTCGTTACAAACGCTCTTATATGGTTGATGAAGTACCATTAATGAAATGTTATAACAATCATTAAGTTTTTGAAATCTGATCTGAATAGTACCTTCAAACCGAGCTTCTCTAAGATCACGTTGCAGGTTATTTTTTTAGCTTCTAGGATGTTTGGAATCCCAAAAACTTTTAGCAAGCATTTTTCATAAATACTACGGGCTGTTTTTTAAAAGCTAAAATATTAAAATATGCTTTTAAATTTTTCTTTTTTGTTGTATTTTGAATTGTGAATACTAAATACTCCGATGAAGTAATTTACAAGTAGTTATTGATGGGTAGAAAACTGACGACCGGGGAGATCTTCTCAGTTCTTACCTTGTGGTCTTGTCAACTACTCGGCTTAGGTTTTTTTAGGCCAGAATTGTTTTTTGAACTGGAGAGAACCGGAAAAAACGGGCTCTTTTCTTATCGAAGTAATCGTCGAGACCAACCATATCAATAGGGGCCATAAAAGAGAACTCGTACTCGTAACGGAAGCACACCCCTGATATGCAGAACGAAGGAGATTTGACCTATATCTATGGATAAGGATCCCTTAACAGTCAGGGATAACCACCTTATCACAATCCCGCAAAGATAGACTCTTAGAGGTTTGTTGGCCAACATCATACCGGTATCCTTCAACTCTTTGCAAGTTATTACCGTGAAGAAATCAATGGAGGCGTTATCAATTATATATTATTCATGAAACTTTCTTGGAATCGTTGTTGGTGATTTTTGCAAGTTCAGTGGATATAGCTCCAAAAACAAAAAAGACAAATCTAGAATTGTATAATATATTGGAACAAGAATCAAACATGACCCTTTGAAATGAAACATCTCATTGGCTATTGAGGAAAATGGACCAAATGCAATGAAGCTTGTCATGTATTTTCAACACACTGATAACTACGAAAAATTGGACTAGGTTTCTCCTGTCTCTGAACATCAAGGCAAACTGCGATGTTGGGAATCTTACAAGACAATGAATTTCTAATGTTCCATGTATGTCTGTACCAGCAGAGAAGCTGTGGCGATAAATGCCTCGGATAATATATGTGTGGCAAGGTGCACAATAGAACATGTTGTACACTAAAACGACGTCATTTTAACACATAAAATACTGTTTCGAAAAGACTCCGACCGCTACAAGTCTTGTTTTTTTATGCCAAAATGACATCGTTTTTCCGCACAATACGTCTGTTGTGCAGCAGGCTCTCCCCAACTCGTGATATGTGTATAAGTTTTTTATAGTTGAAGTATGCATTTTCATTTCGTGTGACCGCTCTAAAAATAGAATTGTACTTGTTTCGTGAATAAGTGAAATCATCTCTAACAACAAGAGGTTTCAATAGAGATGGTGGATGGAACTCGTCTAATTAATCGGCATGCATATTTTGCACACACTTTAATGCACGCATGTCGTCGCTACTTAAAATGCAACGAGGCGTTCTTCATCAGCGACGGTGGTCGGTGCTCTGTCGATTAAAATTCAAGAAAGGGAAATCATTGTCAAGTGAATTAAGGGGGAAGGGGGAAAAAGGGAATTTTTTAAAGCTTTGCACTTTTATTTTCGAAAATTTGGTGAAAAGGACAAATGTGAGGGTAAATTAGCTCATTAAGTCTTGGTTAACTTAATTTTTGAGTTAGGCTCTATTCTTTAAAAAAGTGATAATAGTTAGGGTCTATTATTTTAAAAATATTAATAAGTTAGAACATTTAATGGACGAAATTGTCCTTATTGGTTTACCTTCATTTTTTTTATATTTTTTCCTCTCGCTTTCTTCCTAACGATCTCCATCGCCATCTTCTTCACCTACTCACCTCCCTTAAATTCCAGCTCATTGAGTAAATTCCAAGAAGAATATTGAAACTAATTTCAGTTGTAGATTTACACTCTTCGAAAAATAATTTTAATTAGGAAAGAAACACCAAGAAGAACACAACCTTTGATATCTCCGTTTCACTCTTTTGCAACTTTTCAATGCCTCGCTGATACAGCAACAATGCAGCGACGGGAATGACAATGACGATGACGATGGCTATAGTTTAGTTTTAGATGGACTAATTGTGTTAAAAGTATCTTTTTTTTTTACTTATTTTTGACCGAGTCTCCCTTTTATTTTTCACGTCAAAACGACGCCGTTTCGAGTTGATGTGAGCTTAGCATCTTTTAGCATAAAATAGCATGAAAAATATCTAAATTAATGTCCATAAATTATTTCCATATATTCAAAACCATTCACACTTAATTTTGTAGAAGAAAAAAGCTTACTTTTGATTGAAAAAATTGAAGTATAAAACTCAAAGTAGAAATTTCATTTTAGGACAAAAGTCAAAAAAGAAAAACCACAAGAGATCTAATATAAAAATTAAAAATAAATTAGGGTTAATGCTATATATGTCGATTCAGTTCTATTATTTCAATCCATTTCGACCAAAACTAAGTCGGCTTCAATTTTCTTAACAAAATTCAAAATCGAAATGGATTAATAGCTCGAGAAAATCAAACTAGATAGATTTTTTCGATCAATTTTAATTTTTTTGTTTTTTATTTCACCCGTAATTCCAACTCCGTGAATTTATTATTTGAGAGTGATTTAACTAGTGAATTACAAATTAAGTAAAGGCATGTGGTGATTATGGTTGAATAGAATCTAATTTTTTCTATAGTTGAGGTGTTTTGACAACTTTCAACTTTCAGTGTATCCGACTTATTATCGACTAATATTTAGAGCCTTAAAATTAACAAATAGATATACTTCCAGTGGCTCAAGTAAGTGATTCTACTAGGATTAGAACCCATGACATTGAGGTGATAAGCCCTTTAGTCACATTTCTCATGTCACTGAATCAACTCCTTAGGGTTCACTACTGTCGTCGTGTTGTGGAATTCTGATTTGCAATAGGTTTGTGTGATTCAGAATCTGTTTGGTCTAACATGAGACTGGCTAACCATCGGGTTAGATTATCGTGTCGCTGAGATCAAGTCATCAACATTGATGATGGCTCCTGCCAAGTGAAGACCGAGCAGAATTGGAATTACATCGTGTAATATGTGAGTATGCTAACGTATTTTTAGAAGAGCTAGCGGGAATACCACCATTAAGAGAATTGGATTTCACTATCGAACTGCTACTGGGCACAACACCGATATCTATAGCACTGTTCAAATGGCATCAGCCGATCTGAGAGAATTGAAGGCATAGCTACAGGAATTATTGGAGAATTCAATTGCACCGGGGCTAGTCAAAAGAAAAAAAAAGGCTAGGGCTAGTTATTTTTTTAATTTAAAAATACAAAAATAAAACTAGACCAAATTAGACCACTAAAATTTGTAGACAGAAATTATTTGCTGGCACTCTAGTGTCTGCTCATGAATCCGATACAGTCAACACAGTCAACCCCATGGCATAGTTGTAGATTGCGCCAGCAAGGATTCTAGAAATTTATAAATATGAGATCATTTTTTTTAATATAAATGGCAATTATAGTTATTAATTGGCATCATCCCAAGCTTGAAAATATAATTTGAGAGTTCACTTTACAAAACTCTTGAGTAAAATATATTGGCAAAAAGTTAAACGGACATCTGCAACCATATAATTAAATTAATTTTAATTTAAAACATATTTTGAAAATTATAGACTAAGATTGGGCCAATTGTGCTTTTTAAACGGCCCAAATACAAGTACGAAAGATGAATAAACTATGATGATATTTTATTCGAATTTTAAAATTTCTCTCAATTGTAATTGTTTTTGTTAAATTTATCGTCGCTAAACCTATTTTCTCTTTGAGTGATTGTTGTGCTTTTCAAATGGCCCAAAGACAAGAGATGAATAAACTAGGATAATATTTTATTCGAATTTTAAAATTTCTCTCAATTGTAATTGCTTTTGTCCAAAAATTTAACATCGCTTTGAAAAGTTTTTTGGCCGCCATTCAAAATTTCCTTAAAAAACTAATAACCCTCATTCTAAACTTGAATGCATTTATCAATAATTGCAACACTCATATTTACTATTTTGTCTTTTGAAATGAATATGAATATACAAAATTGTATGCATCCATAAGAGGGTTGATTTTCTCAATGGAAAACTAGGATCTCACTGTTCAGTAGAAATAACGCTCTTAATATGGTAGACTTATGATCTGCAAAATAATAAATTGTCAAAAAACTCTCTGCTTATGTAGTAGGAAGACACTTCGATGACTAAGTCAGATAAAGCTCATGACAATGATGAATATTACTCAGGCTACTATTCTCTATTAGTTAGTCAATTAGTGCGTATGTTTCTAAGTTGACTTGGACCTTTATTTATAGACTCTCGAATTGTCCTAATTCTCTTATAACACTAATTGGAGTGAAGTGTCTTCTGATTAGCCACTAATGAAATAATTCTAACTTGATCTCTATCAAGCAGTTATTTTTTTCTATTAGAGTTTCATTTAATTAGTATTTCTCATACCAATTTAATCGCCCGTGGACTTCTCATCTATATCTGATTAGTGTTGTATCCCGATTTACTCAGAAATATGTCTTATCTCGGACTGACAATTACCCATCGCCTTTCTCGGGTCAATAGTGTCTTGGACCACTCTCTTCAGGTCGGCAAGATATCGGGCCACCTTTCTCAGATCGGCTGCTTACCGGTCGTCTTTCGCAGATTGGCTGGTCACCTATCCGACCTTCTTAGCTAAGATTTAGTACGAATAACTCTTCTCAAGTCGCCCATACCCTCACATGATCGGCATGTGAGTTCTGATGTCATCGTAGTTCTTTGCCGACTAAATCAAATATTCGAGGAAAAACATATATATTTCTTATTTAAGTTTTACCCTCGTTAACATCTATAGTTATATATGATTGTAATTTTTAATAGTAGAGTTGTTTGATGACATTCACCCCAAGTTTTTTTTAATAATTTCGTAGGTGTCTCCATGCAACTTGGTTGTGCTTATATATGTGTGTGTGTGTGTTACAAATTTATTAGAATGTGCACCTATTTAATGTTGAAATTCTACAAACGAATCCTCTTTTTTGGTACAAAAAATAGTCCGGACTATTCATTGCAAGAGCTTGCCAAGCAAAATTATTTTTATAGAAATTCAAATTGAAAAGACCACGAAAAGTTAAATTTTTTTTGGGTAATTAAAAAGTTGCATTTTCCTTGTAAAAATAAATCGCTATTTATGATGTTTAAATTAAACTTAAAATGAATGGCAAGTACGGTGCTGTTTGGTTACTGATTATGGGGGATTTGTGTTAATAGGTTTGCTCGCATTCCACTTGACGGAAGGAAAAAATTATGCACCAGCCGGGAATCGAACCCGGGTCTGTACCGTGGCAGGGTACTATTCTACCACTAGACCACTGGTGCTTTTGTTGTACTCTTCTAGACCCTCTGCCTATAATATAAGTACATTTCAAAATAATTATGTAATTCGACAAGTCAATTTTTGGAACTTTCATGAAATTAAAAATTTATTTTTATAATTGTATCTCGAGTTTTATGGGTCGCTCTTCAATTTTGGGAAAAACCATGAAACAGTTAAAGAATAGACGAATTGCAATAGAAAGAAAATAAGAGAAATAACTGGAGGTCCTCAAACTCTTGTTGGAAATAAATGTGATGTGAATAATTTAAACATTGGAACATCTCTTGATAATTAAAGGGTCCAGTTCATTATGCAACCTAAAAAGTTATGTTATTCTCCATTATCCTCATTCACGCCATTCATGGTTGAAACTAAAAGGTCTTGACAGTTATCCATTCCATAAAAGTTCTTTTATACCAATTTTCGTTTTAGGTTTTGGTATATAATATACACGAATTTTAGTCTACAAAAAATCATGGATTTCATTACTTTAAGTGAAAGAGAGGCACACACGAGAAAGTTCGATAGACAGTCGTAAGACTGGTGTTTCTTCAATTAATGAGTCATTTTACCTTAGTAGATAGACATTGAAGCAAATCTCCAACACCCTGATGAGGCAACGATTTTGTTTTAAAGAAACTGTGTAAAAACATATAACTCAGTTTAATTTGATCCAAATCTAACTTATTTGCTGTGTATAAATTTATGTTATTTATATTGTACATATTTTATAATTTCTATGTTGATGATTAATAGAAACAGATATATCTTTTTTTAAAAGTCACGAGTTTGTACGAGTTTGTCGCATATGTTTTTACTCTATAGAACTCAGCGATGGAGGACAAATTTTTTTTTTTTTTGAATTCACAAGTCCAAGATTATGATAATTTAAGTATGTGGGGAAACAAATTTAAGTGAAAATTTATTTTTTAATAGAAAAAATAAAGTAAATGTGAATTTAAAAACTCCGAAAAAAAATGCTCCTATTTTGAGACAATAGCCTTGTTGTAAAAGTAAAGTTCCATACTTTTTTTAGGGGTTATAATGATGTGCCTTTAAAATACGATTTTTTAAATGATTAATACATAAAGGGAAAGTATAACAAAGGAAGAGAATTACTAGATAATTAAGAATATCGAAAACAATTTTATATAATATATAACAAATAGATACAATTTTTGATTCAAGGGTGGGAATAAATTTGAAGTAAAAAATATTTATATATTATTGGTGAAACGAATATAGATTGAGTCTGGTATTTGGATAAATAATTTTTAAAAATGTGACTCATAAATTATATTTTGTCTACTTAATGAAAAAAATAAAATCTTCAAATTTCATCTGGGTGGTGTATTTTTGTTGTTGTCTTTTTCGGTGAACTTGAAAATAAGTTCCGTCGAAAAAAATATTTTTCGTTAAAATATTCACTATAAAAATAAATTACTTTTGATATATCATAAAATAATTATTAAAAATAAAATAATATTATTTGTGTAATTATTCGCAACTTACTTAGTATTTTTTTTACTGTCCGCAACTTCTTTATCACGTCTTTCCATTTTTCTCTCTCCCGATAAGTTAATTTACACACGCATCACGTGTGCTCCTGCAGCTAGTTGGAACTATTAAATTAAAGGTTTTGCTTTTTTGCAACAACCCGGTATTTTTAGGAAATGAATAATAATTTTTTTATTAAAATGACATTTTATTTCCAACATTTAGTTGATTACGTTAATTAGTTGATGTCGTATTGTTCAGTGAGGATTGATAAATCCAGAGTTTTAAAATGAATAAAATTAAGTATTTTAATCTGCTTATATTTATTTTAACATTTAAATACCACAATAAGTAAGTCAAACGATTGGATCTAAACACAATTACACGCGTGAATGTGTGTTGAGCAAAGTATCAGATTATTTTTGTAGCATATCCTTAATATTTGCCGTACCATGCCATGTAATGGGGAACCTTGGCAACTAACAAGTGAATCCATCCAATGATGTCTTCTATATACATTTTAATGCCCATTGAGTTCCACCCATAGAAATTATAATTTCTTGATTGATTATGATTTGATTATAATTAAGGGACCCAGTTTGGAGGAGTTGGAGACGGTTGGAGATGACTTCGGGACATTTGTTATGGTAGCTCCAGATCGAGGGAGTAACGACCAGTGTCTTTCGCGTCTTTGAACAAATAAGGAGAAGCGGTTAAGATTCGTTGTAATTGGGCCTAATGAAGCCACGTTGCGAAGGATCTAAATATGGTGAAGTAGGTATTGACTTGAGTAAACGGTAGATGGTCTCTATCTTGTCGGGTCAGCACTCGATCGGGTATATCACCTCAGATCATGGGCCCATGGTAAGTAAGAACTAGTCAATACCAACCAATTGCCTATACTAGTGTTTAAAAGTGTAAAATTGGATTTTCGTAGTGGTGAATCCTAAAAACTTAATACAAAGATTCATAATAAATCTATGTGTTTATTCCCACTGTTTTATACTCTGTTCTTTAATGTGCTTATTATATCTGTCAAATTGCATGCTTCTTGGGTTTGTATTTTGGGTATATTTGTCGCTGAGTATTCTGTACTCATGGAGCAATTTCTTTGCCTCTGACATTCATGCCAGATGAAGAAGTGTAGGAAGAGAAGCAACCCGAGCTGGAAGAGCCGAACTTTTGAGCTGAAAACCGTGACAACATATGAAGACTTTTATCCTTAGAAGTTCTGTATATTATTTTTAATTCACAATGTAATCCCAGAAGGAGTATTTTAGTAATTTTCTTAACCTTTCGCAAATAATATTTTATTTTAAAATTCACATTTTATGATTTTATGTTTTAATTATATTTTATTCAAAGAAAGTAGAATTAAAATGTTTTAATTAACATTGCCGAGAAATAGGACTTTTGAGCTGAAGACCGTGACAACACATGAAGACTTTATGTAAGGGTCTGAAAATTTTCGTTAATTTATACGATCAAAATGTCATTAATCAACTTATATTGTAGTGGATGACGTAAATTGAGTGATTAAATATGTTCGAGGTGAAGTGGGAAGTGAAAAAGGGGTGAAAAATGATCGGGTCAAATTTTTGGACCATCGGGTCAGGTTCTGGACCATCAAGTCAGATCTGGAAAATTTTAGTGTTTGGCCAGATCTGACCGGTCAGGTTTGAGATCATCCGGTCAGATCATCCTGTCAGATCTGGAAATTTAGCCTGAAAATTTTTAAAATTTAAGTTAGTGAGGAGATCTGACCTGTCAGATCCTGGACGAGCGTTTTAAAGTGAAAAATCTGATTTTTTTGGAGAGTTCTGACTTTTTTAAAATAGGGGTTTTTTCTTTCTCTCTCT
>JABCMJ010053977.1:0-12463 GCA_014822125.1 Arbutus unedo | reverse complement strand
GTAGACTGCCTTTTTAATGTGCGTTACTGTTGATCAAACTGAAAGCGTGATTAACCCGATTGGTTTTTGATGCGGGTTGCATGCTGTATATTGCACTGGAAAGTAGAATCAAAAGTTAATCCGGAACAGCTTGAATTCTGTCAACCTTAGCGTCTTTAGTATGTGCCATCTTTTATATGCAGGTTTTGAACGGAGAGCAAGAATTGTCGGAGCTTGCCAGAGTATCTGGATTCAAACTTGACGATTTGGTTCGACTAAATTGAAAGACTTATTCAGTACAGCTCTATCATTGGTGATGTATGGCTCCTAGTTAATCCCCGGTAACATCCCAGTTTCTGTATATTTCATAGGCAACAAACATGCAATTGTTATCTACAAATGTTCTGTCAAAGAAATTAGAGGGAGGGAAAGGTTTCTGCCTTCTCCTTCTCAATGAAAGTGCAAAGTGGAACTACATTACTTGTTTCCTGAATCTGATGGAACGTCGACCGTAGAACGTTTTGGAGCATGGAAGTCAATAAATTCCTGTTATGATTTTCCACTTTCTACTACCTGAACCTGAGAAATGGAAACAGCTGCTAAAGCCATTAGAGAAGCAAACTAACTTATTGAGCTAGTATTATTTACCGTTTGCTTTAGGCATTCAAGCCTTATTTTTCGTCTGTAGAGGGCAGAAACTCCAGAACTAGGGGTCTTCGAGAGTTCTAAGCCAGTTAATTCCTAACAAGATACGACGGAAGCTGTTTTCTGGACACATTGGTTTATATTTTGGAAACCCAAGATCTCTTCTGGTGTAAAGCCTCGTCTCATCCTTGAGTTTGGTATTCTTTTTTATCATGATTTATATTCTCGTCGAGCTACCAAGATTTTAATGCTTTTGGCCTAGTCTTCCACGATACTGGCTTGCTATCTGCGGGTTTGTCCCAAGGCTTTGATTGGTCTATCAAGTGTAAACGGATGGAACGCCCATTTTGAGAAAACGGCTAGTGTTTTTTCTACTAAGAATGGAAAAAAAAAGAATTGCATGAGTCCTTGAGATGAAACCCGTGAGTAGCCTTCGTAACGACTGCACGATTGATTCACAAGTAAATTTTAGAGAAAATGTAACTAAGAAACCTACTAAGTATACGGGTTTTTATTATTACAGATTTTGACAAGAGTTAAATGTACGCGATTTTATTCTTATAAACAAACTGGTTACATACGCGACTTAAAAGAGTGAGAACTTGAATTTAAATTTAACCAAACAATGTATTGTATTTGTGCAGAAAGTGTATCATGAATAATAAAGTGTAAGCCATATGTTATGCCAATGCATGGTAAAGACCAAAAAGAATATTTGTACAAAAATAAAAGATGAATATCCATTACATTCTACAAGTTGGTAAAATCAAAATTTAATACTAGCTTGATGTTCTACCATGATTGAATTAGTTTCTAATTATGAATGGAAATCAGATATAGATTTGATCATTTTTTATTTTTAAATTTAAAATTTGTCTATGTTTTCTTTCTATTTATTGAACAAAAAATTACCTCTATCTTCATTCGTGATTGGATAAAAGATTATTTTTAGGAAATAAGTTGTTGAGGAAAGATAAAATAAGAGAAGATATTATTTTTGGAGTTATGACTCATACTGATGTAATGTTTATATAGATGAGATAAAAAAATAGATGGTTTGAATGAGATATTAAAAAAAGAAATAAAATAATACTTGATTTGGATGAAAGATAAAATGAAAAATATGGTTATTTTGTAGTTAAAAAATAATAGTCATCTATCTCTCTATGGAGATTATTTTTTAAGGGTAGAAAATTATATCTGCATTTTTATCTTTCTAAATTATGATAAATGTGTCATATTAACCTTTATACCCCTCTAAACATTATTCTCTTTCCTTATATTCCATCCAAATGGGCCGGGGATTGGTAATATCAGTTTTGTTTTAAAAAAATTCATGAGAAAAAAGAAAATAAAAAATTCTTATTTTTATTATTTTCAATAAAATATTGTCTAAAAATTCTAAAAAAAACGTATATTTAGTAGTTATGAGGATACAAATGCAAAAAAATTTCAAAAATATATATTTTGCAGGGGTAAAAAAATTATCGACCAAAAATTTTGGGGTTTAGTCGGTTTGAGTATAGATTTGGTCGAAGATTGTGATTTTCAATTCGATTTTGATTACAAGAAATTCGATCCTGACCAAATTGAACCAAAATACTGTAAAATTTAAATTGATTCGGACCGAATAGGTGTTAGCCTAGATTTTATGTTAAAAGGATAGACTCCATTCAAAATTGAAAAAACTAAATTTCTTGACCAAATCTAACCATTGAGAAATAGATTTCAACCCCCTAATTAATTCGGTTAACACGGGTAACATATTCATCCCAAATTAATCTATTCTGTTCAATATATCCTAAAATTTCAATTGATTTTAACCGATTTCACTCCTCATATATTGTACATATAAAAAAATAGGGCGGAATCGAAACCAGGATCAGGGGCGAAAATGGGATTGAGATATATGTCCCGATTTTGATTCGATTTTCAAAAATTTGTCCAAAATTTCAATTCCAACGATAAAAAACGGGACGAGACGGATTTTCCTTGAACCACGAACGGTCCGGATAGTTCTTTAAGATCCAGGGCAAAATCCTGAACCGGACCCAAAAGGGAACATTCTTCAGAATATTCCATGAATATTCCATATTCCCTTCCTCCTAATCCTACGCCCAGCCGCTCCTCCATCCAACGAAACGAAAAATCCACATCCCCATACCTAATCTCCATGGATAAATGCTCTTGTCTTCTTCCTCATCAATCTACTTTCAAAATCTTTGACCCCAATATAAAATCCTCCTCTGTGTATTTCGAAGGAATCTTCAAGCAATAGTTTCGACTGAGATTGCAATCAATCATGTCTTCTCACTCTTCCTCCCAATTTGATCAAGAACTTATCCAGAAGCTTGATGATGTCTTCAAGATCCAAGGCAGAGATAAACGAGGCCGGAATATCCTACGCATCGTCGGAAAGTCCTTCCCTGGTGAATTCACTTACTCCAAAATGAACTCTCTCTCTCTCTCTCTCTCTCTCTCTCTGCGTTTATGTGGATTTTTTCTTGTTACTTGATTTTGCATTGATTTGGATTAACTCGAATTTGAGTGTTAACGTATAGTTAATTTTTGATTGATTTTCTTCTTGTTTGATTGTGAGTGTTGATGCTCCCTCTCTCCCCCTCTCCCCCTCTATATATGTATATATGTATGTATGTAAATGTCTATTTTCACTGATTTCTGTTTATCTCGTTGCTTATTTTTCATTGATAAGTTAACTCGAATTTGAAAGTTAACTCGAATTTGAGAGTTAATAATGCCTTGAATCTATACGATCACATTAACGTATAGTTGTACGATTTTATGTGCATGTTGATTATGATTGATTTTCTTCTTGTTCGATTTTGCGTAAAATTAGATTGCTGCAGCTACGAACTCTCTCTCTCTCTCTCTCTCTCTCTCTCTATGTGTGTGTGTGTGTGTGTCGATTTTCATTTCTTGTTGTTTGATTTTGCGTATTGGTGTAGCTACGATTGCGAGTGTTGATGCTTCCTCTCTCTCTCTCTCTATACATACATATATATATATGTCGATTTTGACTGATTTCTTGTTATTGTATGTGTAATTGGTTTGGATCAGCTCGGATATTGAATGTTGATGCTCTGAAAAAGTATTTGGAAGAGAAGATCTTTCCCAAGCTGAAGAAGAAGCCGTTTGCTGTGTTGTACGTGCACACCGATGTGGAAAAGAGCGAGAATTTTCCGGGAATCTCAGCCCTGAGAGCGATATACGATGCGATTCCGGTCAACATCAGGGAGAATCTTGAAGCTGTCTACTTTGTCCACCCTGGCCTACAAGCCAGGCTCTTCCTCGCCACCTTCGGCCGCCTCATGTTCAGCGGAGGGTAAGACACTATACTCACGGCGCATTTTAACATTGTTGTCTCGCTTATATAATTTGGAATTAAGTTTTTTTTATGAAGTTTTTAACTGGTTTAGTCAGTCTCATTTAGAGAAATTGGAAAAAAATTAATCCCAATTCGGAAAAAATTAACCGAGGTCAATGAAAGCTAGTTTTTTTTTTTTTTTGAATTTTATGCGGACGTAGAACCGCTGGCTGAGCAAAGAAGATTATTGTGATATGCTCTGTTACGTGTGGTCTTCTTAGCCTTTGCCGACCATGGACTTCTCGACTATTTGCGGTCTTCCCGATCTTCTTTGGGTGCTCGGCCTCAGAGTACCTTCCGAAGACGAGGAGCTTTGAAACTTACAAATTATTCCCAATGACCTCAACGTGGGTCCTACTTGACTTGGGAGAGTCCTAAACTCATAAAAAGACTAGTAAAGAATCGAATCGTCAATCAGAGACAAAGTTCTAATTGAAGTGTCATTAGGAAGTTTAGTGCCTAAATCGGGAATCCGCCTCAACTTAGGTCTCTCATTCCTATCCACGAGAGAGAAATAGACACCAACGGGGCTTTATACATAAGCACATTTAAGTACACATCCAAAAGACAAATAATGCTCTTATGAATCCCTTACTTGGTTTATAGACTCCTCACTTAGACATAATGATGTCGTAGTTTGCTTTTAGGTCATAGGTTCAAGGAGGCACCATCAACCGCACTTTATGATTTGTAGTTTATTTCTATTTTTAGTTCCTTATCGACCAGAACTGGAAAAACTTGAAAATTTTAGTCCAAAACTGGAAAAAAGATGTAAACAAACTAGAGTAGCAAACATTGCCTAACCAGGTTTTTTTTTTTTTTAATGTTGTGATTCAGGCTGTATGGAAAGCTAAAGTATGTGAGCAGGTTGGACTATCTGTGGGAGCAGGTGAGGAGGAACGAGATCGACGTCCCAGATTTTGTGTACGATCATGATGAAGATCTTGAGTACCGTCCGATGATGGACTATGGATTGGAGAGTGATTATCCGAGGGTGTATGGTGCGCCCGCAGTTATGGATTCTCCTGCACCAATGTATTCCATGAGGTGCATCTCATAGGAATATAAATCCGAATGGGGTAGAGTAGTTTTGGTAGTGTAATTTTGCAGTATACAGGGTGTGGTTTTTGTAATTTTCTTTGGAAGTTTCAGGGGGTGCTAGTGTAAATAATGTGAAAGTGAATGTTTGAGCTATGTGTTCTGTTTTGGCAAGAATGATTTGAAATGGTAAGATGAAAAATTATAAGTTGGCTTTTAATAGTGGGTATCTTTTAAGGAAGTTGGTCGGCTCATTGTGAATTATGTTGAGGAAGTTTGCAGTTTCAGAATTTCACAGAAAATGCTTCTTTTATGTCTTGGGTATTAGTCATAGTTTGTATTCATTTGGTAAGTCTATTCTCTCATTTGTAATAGCCACTCGACTTGAAGCTCATTGACATGAGAATGGGATTGTTGTATTATGACACTAAATATGAGAACAGAATTTGTGACTATTTGCGCAACGATTGCGCTCACCGACCTCTCAAATGAAACTTCATGATCAGGCTCAAGAGCTTAAGTTAGTAACTTGTAGGTGATTTATCATATATCATTTATGGAGCTCGTAACTTGTAGATAATCTATTATATATCATTTGAGATGTTTGTAGTTCCTCCATGTCTTCTTCTTCACCATTAACGGTTTACAGGGTGCAACAAATTCAATTGACGGCAGTACAATATAACTCTTGAATTCACCTAGCCAGACAACTAATCATAGTAGCTGTGGTAAAGTAGGTATGGATATCAACTTTTGAACTCACATTAAACATATGATAAGCCCAATAAGAAATCCAAGAACACCTATATTGATCATTGTATTAACCATGTTTAAATATCCAAAGAGAGTACCCTCAAAAAATGAAATGTTATGACTTATGATACTAAATGCATGTAGAATGAGAATATACACCTTACACATATTGTGAACATGATGTAAAAATATCGGTTTCAAAGTGAGTAAAAATATGGCTGGATTTGTAATGTTTATTATGCCTGCTTTAGTAACTAGGTAGGTCTTTATTTGTAACTATCATTTTTTCCACTTTACCTACCTACTCCGCACAGTGAAAATCTTTCAAGTTTCTTAGAGCAATGCTACAGACACAGATGTCTATATAGATATATCCGTAACCATTTGATGCAATATGAAGGCGGCGTGCATTTCAAACAATTGATTGCGAAAATGTGTCTAAATTTGTGGCCCGACACTTGTGTGCAAAACATTTTACTTTTACTTTAATCGTCTTCTATCGAGCAATGTTAAGGACACAAATCAAGACAAACATCCGAACACAAACATGTTTAAGACTATTCGATGCACGTAAGCTCCACACAATGAACACGAGACCCAAAAGTATTCGAACATACTACGAAAACGTGTCTATATCTGTGTCCTGATACTTGTGTGAAAACTATTTTCGTTTGCTTCAATCATTTTGTGTCGAGCAGTGCTATGGACACAAATATCCAGACACAAGTGTGAACACAAACTTACCTATAACTATCCGATGCATGTAAGCCTCACACAATGCACTTGAGACCCAAACGTATCGGGCTGACTGTCTCCGATACGTATCTAAACATCTATGTCCAAAGTATTTTTCTTTTCTGTCACATGAAATCACAACAAAAGCAGTATACGTTTTCTGCATCATCCCATGGATTAGAAACATTTTACACACACAATACACAAACACAAACCAAAAGGAAGACCATTAAAACAAAGTAAACTGGTACAGTTCTCTTTTTATGAATACCATAAAGGGAGAAGCATTCATCCGGTCGATAAGTTTCCGATCTCTCTGCCATAAAACTTGCTTCCCCGTAGCAGAAACGCATTGTTTTTACAGCTATTTCTGGGCCATGCATTTCGTGTTTCGTTCAACGGTTTCCTGCAACAAGCATAGCCGATAGTGATTAGTAGTGATCAATCTGCGCTGAACCCTTTAAGAAGGGTGACCGATTCCCTTTGTAACTGCTCTAAAAGTCTATTTGGATGGTGAAGAATGGGAAGGAAAGAAAATAAATTGAAATCACATTACTTGTTTGGATGAAGAATTAAAGATTGAGATCTTGACCGGATCTCGTGACGGTTACACTTGGCCGAGCAACATGATTTTCCAAATGTCGAGAGCCTATAGAACCAAACCGTGTTGCGCGGTTGAATGTGGAGCTACTAAAGGCTACCGGTTGAATGTTGAATTACTAAAAAGGTTGAACAACTGAGTACTGAGCAATTAAGTGTAAAAAGACCGATCGTTGACTCGTGATTTTGAGCCAGTTTGAACTAAAAAGAAAAAACTCGGGAGTTTTGATTTTTACTGGAATTGGAAGTACACGAAAATCGAATCAAATCGGAAAATAGTTTTGCTACAACCATACACAAATACACACATAGTCATGCATAAAATGTGTCTTTGTTTGCATGGAATGAACGTGGGAAACGCACAAGAAACTGATTCGCCGCCATAGTCAATTTGGCAAGCTTTTATATGCAATGAAATCCTGACGTTTTGACTACCTTGTGTAATAATCTCATGCTTTACCGCCATCGTTCATTCGCCGCCGTTTTTAGCAAATGAAGGTGGAGGATATGGCGGCTGCTAGGTGGTCGGATCTGCCACGGGATTTGTTGAGAAGGATCGGAAACCGCCTCAACAACCGGATCAACGTTCTCCGATTCCGATCTGTCTGTTCGTCGTGGCGAAACTCTGTCCCTCCCTTCAGGAAATGGCAACTTCGCCTTTTCACTCTCCCAAACCGGCGTGGCTCCCTCGGCCTCGTAGGGACCACCGTCTTCCGTCTCGAACCGATACACAATCCTCCGAATTCTCCGCCGCCCAAGGCCTGGCTGATCAGGGTTTCAGAGAGTGGACGGCCTCGCATGGACCACTGTCTTCTTAATCCGCTGGTTCATAAGCGAATCCAGCTTCTCAGTCCACTAAATTTGAACTTGTTGGAATTTCGCATCTCAGAAATTTGTCAATCGTACATGATAGATCATATCAATCTCGCTGATTATGGTGTACTTACAAACATCCAACGGGAGAGAGCGATGCTATTTGGAAAGGTACTTTTTTTCTCCGATTCTGATTTGATGACTGGCACAAGCAACAATTCGGTGTTGGTTGTGCTGCAGAACTACAACTATTTTGCCAGCAGTTATTTAGCTGCAATTAGGGTTGGAGAGGATGAATTTACGCAGCCTGGATATTCCAAATCTAATGGATACCGTGACATCGTAAACTTTAACGGCCAAATCTATGCTGTAGATATGTGCGGGAATTGTTACACCGTTGATTCTTCGTTGAACGTAACCCTAATTGCACCTCATTTGGATGGCCAAGTTTGCTGGAAGAAGAATTTGGTGGTGTCATCTGGTGAACTTCTTATGGTAGATAGGTTTTTCCACAGAAACGAGTATTTTAACTCTAATGAAGCTTCTGTGACAGAGATTTCACGTGGTTATAAAATGCGTCGCTGGTTTAGGGTCTATAAGCTGAATGAAGAAGATCAGAAATGGGTTGAGGTGACAAATTTGGGAGATAGGATGTTGTTTTTGGGTAGCGAAGACTGTTGCTTCTCTGTTTGTGCTGCAGATTTTGGTGTACACAACTGTAGAGGCAATTGCATTTTCTTTGTAGATGATGATAGTTCTACGCTGCTTGATCGGAATTTTGATGGTCAGTACGATGCACTTAGGGGTTGGCGTGACAGGGAAATTGGGGTTTTCAATTTAGAGGATGGTAGGGTTGGGCAACTGGTATGTTTCCCTGGTTATGCCGACCTATTTTGGCCTCCCCCAACTTGGCTTTCTCCGACGACTTCATCTTCTTCGTCGAATCCTGATGTAAGTCTCAGATTTTGGTTTCTGGCTATATATTTTTGTTGAATTATTACATTGATTACTTTGCATTGTGTCCTTTCAATTCCGTAATTTGGTAAAAGATGTAGCTTCAAACTCACCAAGGGAATAGCTATATTGAGTGTGTTGTTCGATTTGTGTGTTTTTCCTTGTAGTTTTTGTAAAGGTCAATATATGTACTTGCCGTGCCAATATCCACTTGACTTGTCACACAGGTACTTGTACTGCATGCATTATTTGGTAACGGAAAATGTGCTTGACTTGGGTAACTCAAGTCAACACAAATCAATACAACCAAAAGCAATTCATCTTTTGCTTTAATTAGATACGGTAGGGGCTTCGTGTTCTTTATGGTTTGGGAATGTCTCTCAGGAAAAAGCAAACCCACTTATTAGGATAGGAAGGGGTTGTTGTTTCGAGTTGTTTTCAGAGAAAGCGACTCTTATTGTTCTTCCCTAGGGTATGTCCGAAGGGAGACGACAAAGCTTATTAGCCGATTGAGCCTTATGTGAGATCACTGCTCCAGCCAAACACCGTAAATCTCTCCTCCTTTCAACTTAGTGATCTTCTTACTCCACTTTTATATTATCTACCATGTTTTTGTATTATCTGCCATGTTTTTTTGCAGGAAAACAATGAAGAAAATGGAGATTTTCCAGTGCCTGAAAATAGCTCTTGAAGTTTTGGGAAGCTCTTGAGATACGTTCTGCTATGGAGAAGCAAATTTTGTGGTGAAGAGCTTTGGCAAAGCTTGCTGCTTTCTTTGAGTAAATGGCCATATAATAAATCACAAGACTTTTGAGATACATTTTTCCTGTACAGAGGCAAGTTTTGTGGTGAGGAAGGTTTGGCAAAACTTGATGTTTTTTTTTTTTTGAGGAAATGGCCCAATGATGCTTCTTGTTACTAAAATTTGACTAAGATCCATGGGAAGAATAGCATGACCATTACGAGGCGCGAAACTTTAGTTCTCAATAACGAGTGTGTTTGTTTGGGAATGTAGTTAGCCTGCTTATCCTACTCGAGCAGCCTTTACGGAAGTCATTTAGCGCCATGTCCCCCTAGAGGAAGGGAGACTCAATCCCCTCTTTTGGTTGTGTCATTACCAATCGAGGTTGAAATCTTTGTCATGCCATCCGTTCCCCCTAAGAAACCGGCCCGGCCGCAAATGTGATTCGACAATGTTTTGAGAATTTATAGGTTTTAGATCTGTTCATAATTAGACTCCTCAGTTCCAGGATTAAGACTTAACACCAGTCTCGATGAAAAACTTTTCACTACCGTTGCGTTTGGTGCTAGGCTCAAATCTCCCCTAAACGGGGGCGTACATTATCAGACGGTGTGTTGACTAGCCGGCTCGGGCCTTAATCTGTTATTATTCTCGAATGCAAATTGCAGTGTCTGAAAATAGCTCCAAAACTGTACAAAGGTTACTTTATATCAAGCTTCTCCCTTTTGAGCATGTGTATATGTATTACAGTTAAGCAACCTTAGTGTTATCTTCGAATTGGGTTAAACCCAATGGTGAAGGTTATTTATCCGGCTAATTAGTTGGATCTTGGGTCAGTTTGTGGGCCCGCTAAACATCAATTGACATCCGATTTCATCCGTCCATTAAGAAACAAATGCACAATGATTATATTAACAATAAAATACAAATTAATTGTTTAATAAAAATTAAATTTTATTTCTTAATATTTTTAAAAACCTTTGATTATTAGAGGCTGGTCCGAACACTTCTGTGTTATAAAAAAAAAACACATGGTAAATTGAGCTACCCCTTCTATCCTATTTTGTTTGTCTTGTTTGCTTACTTTTTTTACTTTTACATGTCCTAAAATTTTTGGTTAGTTTTAAAGTTTACTTGTATAGTTTCCTTATTGCCCCTCTCTCCATATTCATGGTTTGTAGCTTAAAAGTCTCGGGAATTTAGCATATCAAAAAGTTCCTCACGTGTATAAAAATTCGACCTTGTTCATGGTTTTCACACTATATTTTCATAGACTACAAGCTCTTCCTATTTCCTCGTTCTTTGTGCGAGATACATACTTGGTTTGACACGCGATACATTGATCGGGGGGCTTTTGGCCGAGTGAATTTATCTTGGGAGTTTTCCAAAGTCATTCAAAATAGAAAGAAAACGATCAAAAAATACTACAAAGTATTCAATACATGTCAAAAGCCTAAACCAATAAGTAATAATTTGTACTCATGTTAACTTCATATTCAATTGCATTCCCTTTGCTTTCACCAGTGAATATCATGGCTTTCATATCCGGCTCATCAAGAAAAAGACTAGCAACTTCAAGTATATTGGCACTCTCAAGTGAATCAAATGCATTTCCCACCATATCCCTAAAGTATCCGGCCGTATCCTAAAAATATATTTGAAACGTATTAAAAATTAAAATAATTTAATTTTAATAATTGATACTTATTTGGCATATTCGATACGTATCAGGATGTATTGGAAGCATTCGATATGTGTACATGACTAGTTTCGGAGTAAATTGCCGCCATTGTATATCACAAACACCGTAAAATTGTTCAATTCCGCAGAAGGATCAAAGCAAAATGCTTGCTTTAACAACCATATTAATCCTCTCTTGTGTGATGAGGAATTCGGGCTAGGAATATTTTTTGGCCACGTACAATTTGATGATCAAGTTAAATATTTTTTGGCCATATTGTACTTGATCATCAGATTGTACTTGGCTAAAAAATATTCCAATCTCAAGACTAGTACGCAAAACTCAAAAAAAAAAAAACTTAAGAGATTACTGTCCAATTTTCGACATCTATCACCACCTTTATCATCATCACCCCCTCTATGTAAGTGTTCCACCATTTCTATTATCTTTTGCAAGTATCTGAGGATTTAGAGCAAAAGTTGAACAGAAATGTCAACTAGAGGCTGCAGGTGGTCGGAGCTCCTATTGGAGTTGCTTTCGTTGATCGGAAAACACCTTGCAACCTGAATCGACGTCATCCGATTCCGATCAGTATGTTCATCATGGTGCTCTTCAATTCCTCCCGCTCAACCTTTCACACTCCCTTCCCCAATGCATTCCCCCACCCTTGAGCCTACTACGGCCTTATCGGAGCCGTCCTCTACCTCCTCGAACCACTCCACAATCCTTCTAATACCCCGCCCAAATCATGGCTAATCAAGATTGAAAAGAGTCTTCCAGGAGAGAGAATGTGAATCAGCTATAAGGATTCTGAGAGGGTTTTAGGTAGTTTCAAGTCTTAGAATCAACTTCCAAAAATCAACTGTTTGTGGTGCGGGCTGGAATGAAGATTTCATGCTCTCTTGTGCTCAAATCCTTAACTGTAGGGTGTCTTCTCTCCCTATTAAATACCTTGATATCCCTTTAGAAGCAAGCCCCATGAGATTGACTACTTGGAAACCAGTTATTGATAAGCTTAGGTCCAATTTGGCATCCTAGAATAGTAAGCTTCTATCCTATAGAGGAAGGATAGTCCTCATCAAATCTGTCCCGAGTGCTCCACCCATTTACTACCTCTCTATTTTCAGGTTACCAGCCT
>JABCMJ010053945.1:0-19354 GCA_014822125.1 Arbutus unedo | reverse complement strand
CCGAAGTCTTAGACAAATTGTTGGGCTCCGACCCTCTCTATAAATACTTAAATCTCAGGTACGCACATTATTGACTCAAAATTACTTTCTAATCTCTTTAAAAGCTAACTTGATATGTCGGAATATCCGTCGGAGACCCAATTTTAATCGGCACTGATTTAGTATTTGAGTTGTTTTGCAATTTAGAAGGGTT
This sequence comes from Arbutus unedo, assembly GCA_014822125.1. Classification (NCBI taxonomy): domain Eukaryota; kingdom Viridiplantae; phylum Streptophyta; class Magnoliopsida; order Ericales; family Ericaceae; genus Arbutus; species Arbutus unedo. Next base: position 19,161 of record JABCMJ010053945.1, on the reverse strand, counting down.
AGGAGAGTTAAACCTACAAGTTCATCTCGTAGATTCCAGACTCCACAACTAAATTAAGGAAAATTGGAATAAAAAAAGTGGTTCTTTGGACATGGAAAACAAACCTGGGTTTTGTCTTCAGTTGATTAAAGGAAAAGCAAAAAAGGCTAACCAGCTTTCCAAGAGGCATCACATAAATCAAAGGGAGGCCACTCTCTTACAATTTTCTCTTCCACCACCTGAAAGAAATACCAAAATCAAACATCAGTTTGTTAACACCTTCCATTTCTAGGTTTAAGAGATTTTCAGCAGCTACCACTTTGGCAACCAGACATATATAACCCTGCAATATTAAACAACCAAAATCATGCAAAAAAAAAAAAAAAAAAGAAGCCCAAAACACTAACAACCCATTGGTTAGCTATCAAATTTTTTTAGGGTATATGAGATATATACTAAGGGAATATGGTAGAAAGAGTGTTTTATTACTACATATCTAAATAATTATAGAGAGTTTATTTGAGTATTTTTTTAGAAAATAGAATACGGTAGATATAATTAGGTGGATGATAGTTTTATCATTAAAAATAATATTTTTGTAAATAGAAAGAGATAAAATATGGAGAGAGGAGGGACTGAGATAATTTTTTTCTCCTCCACAGGATACAATAGTCTCTCGCATATCAAGCCAATTGACAAAAAAAGCCAAATCTTATATATGACAATTCTAATAGTCTTATTCGAAGTGAAAGCACCGATAAACAAGACATAAGGATATAAAATGAGATAATAATTGAATCACCTAATGACTTAAAATCAAATCCAGTAATCCAGTAACTGAATTTGTCAGAATGAGCCTTGAGTTGAGTTTTTTATAACTAAACCTAATAATGTGATTAGATTCACTACCATTTTCATCATGCTCTACATCTTGCTTCTCTCCTAAATTATTTTCATTGCTCAGAAATCTATGTCCCAAGCTTTGATTGTAATACAACAATGAGTGTTAAATCTAAAGTATCAGGGTCTAAATTGAAAAATTACAAATACAACACTTAATTTCTGATTCTAGTGAGAACCTTGGGTTTTATGTAAAATTGTCCAATCCATATATATACGCATACTAAACACATATATGACACACGATATTTTTACTTTAAAAAAATTACATGTAAATTTTCATCCACAGTAAATCTTTTCTTTCATCTCTATCTATTTTTTCACACTTAGAAAAAAGGCCTTCAATTTTTTTTATGTTCAGTTTTTTTAATATAGTTTTATAATTAATATTAAATTATTATTTAATAAAAAAAATATACTCTTATGCATAGAAATTGTATAAATATAGGAATGCTATCTCTTGCGGTGAATGATTGGATGACATTATTTATGGAGAATCTATTATTTTAAAAGTTTTGATAAGAGCATCAATTATATTTATTGCATATTATTCAAAATATAATTTTAACGAAAAAGTTAATCGAGCTGCAATATTGAATTAAAACTTTATTAAGGGTAAATTTCATTAACCTCCCGTGAGGTTTTTGACAATTATAAGGATCTCTCCTCAGTTTTCTAAAATTATATTGTTTTTTTTTAATTTTGCGTGACAATGTTATCCGATAGTTTCTCATAAACAAACGTTAAATTTTAAACGAAAAAGGGAGAATGTGATGATGTCATACTTACTCGTAATTTGAATCTCCAAATTAACTTTCCTAAAACACACATTAAGATTTTATCGTTTTGCATTCACCTGTCTTGATTTTCATTTTTTTTTACTTCTACAAGAAATTTATAAATTTGTGTCTCCCAAATTTTTTAATAACCAAACACATAAAAATATAAAAGTAATCAAACACATAAAATACATAAAATTTGATATTTCTGTTTGTTTTTTCTTCCTAACAAATGAATGGGAAATGCATCAATAACTCTTTTTATGTTTTTACACGACAATATAATTTTTTATCCTTGTCAATTGATTCAAAATTAAGTACAAGTCTATTTATTTTAATTATATTCAAAAATCAAAAGTTTAATTATTAAAGAAAGAAGTTGTTATGTTTTTCCTTGTAAATTACAAAGGGCCATTTAGGTGTCTTTCCACCTAAATGTTTCAATTTCCATATTATTGTCTTTTTATTATTTTTTTATTGTTATCGTATTCGTGTTAAATTGTTGGATTAATTCTTCTTCTCGAAGAAATAAATTTAAAAAATAAAAAAATACGGTAAAATTTTAAAAAAATTTACTAAAGATGAAAATTTTAAAAATGATAGTTTTCACTATTTTTTTTTGTCTTTAACGTCGTTTGGTCTAGATTTTTTTTCAATTTTGATTTATATTTTTATATATATTTTACTTCTTTCATCGTGACGAAAGAGACAATCCAAAAAAAAAAAAAGAAGGCAAAAGAATACAAAAATTACGAAATATCAAATCATTTTAAATAAAAATAATTTAATCTAAACTTAGCATGTAAAGGTGCTATAGCCTAAAAAGTTCTAAGGAATTTGAATTGTAGGGAAGAGTTGATTTTTTTCCTTGCACAAAGAATTGCTAGGAGGAGTTATATTTTTTCCTTATATATCATGATTTTTTTTTTTTGGAGAAGTCATGTTAGAGGTTATGGAGTGAAATTATTCAATTAATTTAAAATTAATTAAATGAACAGATAGCTTTACTAAAATTAGGACCACAATATTTTAGATTTATTTCATCTTTTTATGGAATTTTAGAATCTTTCAATTTGATCTCACATTTTTATTATATTATTTTTATTTTTATTTTTAATTTTCTTGCATTAAATTTTATGAATTATTATTTTATCTCGACGGAAGTACTTGTGGGAAAATAAAATATTGTGAATATTTCAAAGTATAAATAAGTTTCAATTTTCTTTTTATTTTATGAATTGTTTTTCAAATCCTGTTCAGTATTTTTTACTTTTTTATCGACGTGGACCCTACCTGAATTGTGTTGTGCTGGAGGGGTCCGAGCGTGCTCGAACAGCACTAGATAGATACTCCTGAACTGAGCCGCCAAGCAGGACCTTCCATTGGAAAGGATCCCGTCCCCATTTCTATCTGCCCTAATAAGCAGCCCCGAATAGCTCCATTTCTTCTGTGGATTGCAACCTCAAGTTCCTAACCTTAAATCAAACAAAGCTCCGGCGACTTTCAGAACAGGTAACACACACACTCTCTTTCTCTCTCTCGGGTACCAGCAGACGCAGCTATGAACCTCTCATCACTGAGGCTCGAATCAAACCCAATCACTGTTCCACATAGGGGATTCTACGGCGGAGCCCTAAAAGCTTGTGGAAATAATGGAAGTTTTAGTGGGTCCCTCCTCCTCCCTCTTCACCACAGTAAGGTCGCGGTGTGCGCTGTGAACTCCGTTGCTGCTTCTGCGCCATCCGCAGTGACGGCCGAGCTGGCGAGTGAAGGTCTGAGTCGAATCGGATCGCTGAGTCAGGTATCGGGCGTGCTGGGTTGTCAGTGGGGTGACGAAGGTAAAGGCAAGCTCGTCGATATCTTGGCCAAGCACTTTGATATCGTCGCTCGCTGTCAGGTAGTTATCTATCTTGTTCAAACACGTATGAATCTTTCAAGGTGAATAGGTTTTGCTTGGTTTTCGTTTAAAATATTCATTTTGAGTTTTTTTTTTTATCGTTTTTTCGTCTTTGATGATTTTTTTTAGATTTTGTCAATTTATTTTACTTTTTAAATGTATCCAATGTAGTTTTATTTCTAAACAAATTCATTAAAAATTCAAAAAAATGCCAACTAAAAGTTGTTTTTTTAGTACAATTTTAATAACGTTTAATATTATTTAACTAGAAAAAAGTGTCTAAACCAGACGTAAACAAGTTGTAAAATGTAAGGAAATTTGACTAAAGACAAAAAATACGAAACTCTATATAGTTTTTTTTTTATCACAAAGTCTCATTCCCAGAAAAAACAATCAAACATAGCCCAAGTGTTTGTTGTGTTGGTAGCAGAAAATTAGTAGTTTACTAAAGCAAATTGTGCTGGCATGGCATATGTAGTGCTCGCGGTGGTTTTGGTTCTGGTTTGGGTAACATCATATTAGTATCATGTAAATGTGTTCCGACCTATTATAGCTGATGATTGGTTGCAGTTCTTAGGTAGGACTTTGATACATTGCTGGTGGTGATTTGAGCTTAATAGCCTTTTTTTAGTTTTGGTGGGTTTGCTGTGGTATGGACTATGAATGGTGTGTCTGAAAGTAGCTCGGGAGAATTAGCAAATGTGGGATGTGGTAATAGGTGGAAGAAGCATCTGGTTTTCCAATGCTTATTAGAGAAGTTGCAAATGTTGCTGGTTGTACAAAATATGGGGGGTAATTAGATACTAGTTGTCTGTGAAGCACCAGTACGAGTACGGTCTGGGTAAGGTAATATGGCAATGTGTAAAACAGACACGGTTGGGGTATATCATTAATTATTATATAAACAATTATAATTGAATTTTTTGTATATCTCAAAAATAAAAACAATCATTTAAGGTACTTTGATCTAGCTAAAGTCAAAGCTCTAGCATCCATCTACCCTTTTATGCGCGGTTTGATCTATCCTCCAAAGTCGTGAACGAGTGTGCCTAAACAGCCTAAACTTATGCTAGAACTCAAGTTTTCTTTTTGAATTTGGTAGTTTGGTAATCCCTCTTTCTATGTTTTATTGTTATCTACAGAATTAATCTTGTCTCTAATTTTTAAATGTTTCATAACGTAACTCCAAAGAGAATCATGGTCTTCTTCATTTGCCGTCTCACCTCCAGTTAATTCGATTTAAACTTTGTCTTACTCAATTTTTGTTGGTGTAGGGGTTCTTTAAATTAGCTCCTTTCTAAATAATAGAGTATAGTAAGGACAAAGAGAAAAATTATAAATAAGAATTTGAAGGAGATAAAATGTTGTTAATGTCAGTTGTCTAGTTCATTGTAAAAGTGGGGTACCGGAATGTTCCCACCGAAGTACCCATGCTTACCTATGGCGTACTGATACCGTACCCAGAAGAAACGTACCACATATGTTTTGGCGTACTAGGTATGTTTTTTTGGTATATTTTTCGTGTTGGAGCTGTACCAGATATGTTTTGGATCACGGCTGTTGTGTATGGTAGTAGGAATTAGTTGGCCGTAATGGTTGTAATTTGTCTTAATCGGTGATGGCAAGTTGACAACACTGCTCCTCGTCTCTCTTAGAAGGTCATGGTGGTGGTGGAAAAGGATTGTTGGAGGTTGGACTTTTCTTATTTGATGAATTTGCTTAAGTTGGTCCTTAGATGGAAGGAATCTAAATAAGCTTCATCTCTTAAGTTATGCTTGTGTCATGCACATTAGTGTTATTCAAAGAGGGAAAACATTAATTTGGATGAGGAGCCGTATTCTAATCCTGTTGCAACATAAGCAAGAGACCCAATCACATCTTCCCCAGTTCAAGCTGCAGTTTTTTACCACGTATTATTTATACTCGAGATCAGAGTTATCTATCCCATTATGCCCTCGTAGCGGTACCAGACCACCGGCATCCCAGCCACCATACCGGCCCGTTCCGGTTTGTTCCAGCTTATTCCGGCCGATACCGGCCAGTACCGAACCGGTTTGTATTTTTTTAAAATTTCAATTAATGATTTTTTTAGGGAATTAAACATAAATTGAGATTAAAATCATCTCATTTTACATTTGGTGATTTATGTTAAGTTGTGAGATTTTATTTTATATGTCTAATGTGATTTCTTATTAAAAAACATTATTTGAAAAGGTTAACCAATATTTTTTGAAAAATATATATTAATTTTAGCGATAAATCCGAAATGGTACGCTGGTACGCATCGGTACTGGTGCGTACTATACCAATAACAAAATTGGTACGCTCGCCGGTACGAGATTGATAACTTTGCTCCAGATAACTATCACCACAAGTAAATGTTTGAAGATATGCAGGTATTTTTTTTCAAATGAAATGGGTTATTTATCTTTGCATAGACAAAAGTTGGACTCCACATAGCCATGAAGAGGGCTCGCGAATCGCAATCAATAGATGATGGTACTCAACGGATATGGGTCTTTCGATCCAATTATCAAACTAATGGTCTTTTCAGATGAAATCTTGTAAAATCTTGTGGTAATTATGGTTGACTAGTTTGTATTTTTGTATTCGATTTTTTTGAAAGGAAAAGGCACATCATAGTTACTTATATGTTTTGAGAAGTTGCAAATAGCACATTATGTTGGTCCAAAGGGCATCAAGAGATTTGCATGAGCATGAAGGCATGATAATGGTGTGATTTGGTAGCACCAAGGACTTGGGTAGACCAAAATTTGACTTTTGAGGCAACAGTTCGAAACGCTCAGCTTGGGACTTAAACTTCAAGGAAAATAATGTCCTAAAGAGCGCTTAATTTCTCGGATTCATGTAGCCGAGTCCAATTGATTGGGACTTAAGGTTCAGCTTGGTTTGTTTTCGCGGTGTGAACCAAAGCCAATTCATTGTGAGGGCAATAGATCAGCATTTGTTCTGGTATGACTTGGCCATTTACTGTGGGTGTGGTGTGTCACTTGATAACTTCCTGTGGAAATCCTACCTGTAGAAGATAAATTCCTGTCAGCAAAAGATGAGTTAGATCCCTGATTTTTAACTGTTCCTGAAATGAACCCCATGCTCTAAATTTTTATACTTATCGGTATAAGACATTGAATACAGGTGAACGCTATCATCTATATTGCCATGGTTTAAGTTCATTTTTGCTTGTGGCTGGTGAAGCATATTTTGTTTTGGTATCTAAAGGAATAGAAATTAAAAGGAACTATTTATCCTTGTGAGTTAATAATGTCTTTAGCTGGCCTAATCTGAGTCATAACTAGCAATTTTTTTTCTAAACTGAAGCTTTAAAAGTAACTTGATGCCAGGGTGGAGCTAATGCTGGGCACACTATTTACAATTCAGAGGGCAAGAAGTTTGCCCTTCATCTTGTTCCTTCTGGTATTCTTAACGAGGAAACTCTTTGTGTGATTGGTAATGGGGTTGTGGTGCATTTACCTGGGTTGTTTAAAGAAATCGATGGCCTTGAATCCAATGGGATCTCCTGCAAAGGAAGGATATTGGTATCCGACCGTGCTCACCTGTTATTTGATTTTCACCAAGTAGTAGATGGTTTAAGAGAGGCCGAGCTGGCCAATTCCTTTATTGGCACCACCAAGAGAGGCATTGGACCTTGTTATTCTAGCAAAGTGATCCGTAATGGCATTAGAATATGCGACCTTAGGTATATGGACACTTTCCCTCAGAAGCTTGATCTCTTATTGTCAGATGCAGCTTCAAGATTCAAAGGTTTTAAGTATAGCCCAGACATGCTCAGAGAAGAAGTTGAAAATTACAAGAAATATGCTGAGAGGTTGGAACCCTTCATAGCTGATACTGTGCATGTGATGAATGAATCAGTTGCACAAAAGAAGAAAATATTAGTCGAAGGTGGTCAGGCGACCATGTTGGACGTCGACTTTGGTACTTACCCGTTTGTAACTTCCTCTAGTCCTTCAGCTGGTGGAATCTGCACTGGTCTTGGTATTGCCCCTAAAGCTCTTGGTGACCTCATTGGAGTGGTGAGTTTATAATTCTTTCATTGCTTTGTTTTTGTTTTTTGTTTTTTTTTCGTTCTCCTTAGTCTCTTGACTAAAGTTCTTCCTTCAAAATGAGTAAAAGATACATGGACAGTTGACGTTCTGCTTGGAAGATGAGTCATGTGCATAAACTTTAAGTGTGTTTTGACCATGGTTTGTGGAAGGATTCACCAAGGCAATGGAAACTGGAAACAATAGATGAACTAAGGAATGCCTTGGTCATTCATATATCCTCACTCATCAAAATAAAAAGATAGGTAAATCAGGAGAAAAATATTTAGCTTTGAAATCTCGAGGTTGTGTTAGGAATTTATTAGGATCATGGATTTGTGGAGGGGTTTATCACAGAAAGGAAGAATAAAAAGAAAAGATGAATTTATTTCAAACTGCTTTGCAAAACTGCAGTTTGAGTGGACACCTCTCTGAAAATGCAGTAGACAATGATTATCAGGTTTAAGAAATTGGAAAATGACTTGACGCGGTACCTTCGGGGATTTTTTAAATTGTGTTATTGGCCCAAAAACTAGTTTATCATGGCCATTTATTGTGTGTAACTGGTTTTTTGGTGCAGGTCAAAGCGTACACTACAAGAGTTGGTTCGGGTCCCTTTCCTACAGAAATCTTGGGTAAAGGTGGTGACCTCCTTAGGTTTGCCGGGCAGGAGTTTGGTACGACCACTGGGCGTCCTCGTCGTTGTGGCTGGCTTGATGTAGTAGCTCTGAAGTACTGCTGTCAGATTAATGGCTTCTCTTCTCTAAATCTCACAAAACTTGATGTTTTATCAGAATTTTCTGAAATTCAGCTGGGTGTATCTTATAAACATCTGAATGGTACACCAGTTGATTCATTCCCTGCTGATCTTCGCATTCTAGAGCAATTGAAGGCAAGTACTTTTTTGGTTTCAATGCATTTATTTGGATAGGGTATATAATGACTTTCACAAGCTTCCACCACCAGCTTTTAATACTTTTAACGAAAATTTAAATTTTTTTTGCTATTTCCCAGCTGACTAGAAACTCTATACTGGATGCTAAATTGAAAGAGCAGCCTTAGCCTAGTATTGTTCTTTTTCACTTTCCATGCATTTCAACCCTGAGGCTGTCTTTGGATCACAGCTGTGTGGAGGTTTTATGAAGGGAAAGGAAAAAGAGAGCAAAAAACTGAAATGGAGCGGCCCAAGTTCTATTTCTACCTTCCGTATGTTGTACCACCTCATTAATAGACCCGTACAGAAATCCACAATGTAAACACAGCCTCAGAGTTATTCTTAAAGGGATGCAAGCACTTACGAGAAAGGAACTCATAGGTGCAAAATCACATAAACTAAAACTTGTCTTCACCTGGAAACCTGTGCGACGCATGGATGATCTTTGTCTGTATTAAGGGAGTATGGTTACTGTTTTCATGAATAGGGAGATTGATCTGAATGTGATTTGTTCCACTTGATTTTTGACCCTCCTATACTTCTGGTATGTTTTTAGTTTTTGGTAAACTAATCTCTGTCCCTCTCTCATCTCTCCGTAAAAGGAAAAAAGACTCGAGTTTGTGACTTAGTATTACATTTTGCCTACTGGATTCCGTTAATCTTGTGAACTGTTCATCTTATGGATGTCAGGTTGAATACGAAGTTTTGCCAGGGTGGCAGTGTGATATTTCTTCGATCAGAAACTACTCTGATCTTCCAAAGGCTGCACAGCAATATGTGGAAAGGATAGAAGAACTTGTTGGAATTCCAATCCATTACATTGGCATAGGACCTGGACGTGATGCTCTTATATACAAGTGATAATATTGATTTTTCCCTAGAGCTGTCGGGTAGCGTTTTGATTATTCTCAATGGCAAGATGAAGCTTCTAATGCTAGGTTTGGCCCCTGTGATTGGGATTACATTTTGGATACGCAAATAACTTTTAGTTAGTTGACATGCTTTGTTGTAACAAATAATATTGCTTCTCATCTGGGGCACTCTGATTGGCAGTTGTGTTTTTGATTTCTCATAGCTGTGATTGGCTATCTATGGGCAATTTTGGTTTCATAACGTGGCTTGCTACTGTGTTCTCAATGTTGCGACTTGGATCCTTTTATCAATACCTTGCAGAGTGAAAAAGGAAAGGGAAGAGATTTGTGAAGCTAGTTTTTTTTGCTCGACTTTTCTTTTCTTTTCTTTTCTTTGCCAGAGAAAATTATTCAGTGTTCTTGGGGGACAGGCATCTGTATTACCAAACAGTGTATGAATTTTACTCTAATGTGATGGAGGAGGAATGAGTCTGGAATTCTTTGTGACTGTGACGGCGTCGTAAGAAGAGCACCGTGTATTTATTCTTAGCAAGAAGAGGAGGGAAGGGGCTTAATGTTTTGATTTATGGATCTTGAAGGGGCTTTATGTGTTGATTTATGTATCTTGAATTTGTGAAGGAAAAGGAAAAAGAAGGTGGAATTGTAAAGAAGTTAAAGGGGTGTTGCCTATATCAAAGAAGAATACAAAATGTATGTATCTAGCCAAGGAGTATATATTGCTGTGTTTCTCTCTCCTCTGGCCCGAGATAGAAGACCGAGATAGATAGATAGATAGATAGATAGATAGAGATGGATAGAGTTAGAGAGAAGAATAAGTGCCCAAAAAATTATATTAATAAAATATCTTTTGAACAAAGTCAACATTTGATTTTTGTTGTTAAAAACAAACAATTGTTATTTATTTTTCTTAATTGACACCAAAACGTAAATTGAAGGTCAAAATTAAATTATTTTAAAAGGTACGAATAAATATAGGAACTATTTGAATAATTTATTAATTTATTAATTTTATTTAATTTTTAATTTTTATTAATTTTATTTTAAATTTTTATAAATTATTAGTTCGTTTCGATTAGGAAAATTAGAATACTAAAAAATAAACTAAACTTAAAAAAATTCAAAAAAATTAACAACTAAAATTTTTGTCCATTTTGAATTATTTTATTTTTAGTAATTTTTTTTAATTCTTAATTATAATATCTTACATTTTTAGATTTCTTTTTACAAAGATGAATTAATAATTTAAATTTTTTTGATAAATTTGATTTTTTAATAAGAACAATTTTTTTTAAAATTAAGTTAATCTTAATTTGATAAAATAATCTTCGAAAATTATTTAGAACCTCCCAAAACCAGACTTTTGGGGAATGGGGTGGGTGTTGTGCCATGAGAAATACATGAAGTGCGGGTAAAATGACTCAGTGTTGATGGCTCTGTCTTTAAAAATATATCATTTTGATTCTATATATTTTGAAAATAATTTAGATGAAAAGTTAAAATAATGTACTTTTAATAATAAAATAGAATAAATTATATCATTTTATCTATATTACGTGTACCCTATAAAAAATTATACTACAATTGTCTTAAATCCGTGCAAGAAGACACAACACACATGACATGTGAATGGAAACAACAACGTTTTGGAGGAAAACAGTACAAGTCAAAATTCTTTTTAAATTGAATACTTGTGCAAAATTACTTTCTTTTGTTAATAAAATCTTATTTTAAAATTTTAACTTCGCGATTAATTAAAAAATATTTTTTTAAGTCAACGATAAATTTTTAAATTTTTTTCAAGAATGAAATTCAAACAGCATGATCGAAAGGAATTTAAATGAACGGTATCGATTATTTTTTTAATAAAACAGTGGTAAAAAATATATTCACTCACATACACCACTTATTTGAACTCTTATTAGTTGAAATATTCAGATTTTATTCTCAAAAAAATTTAAAAATTTATCGTTAATTTAAAAAAATATTTCAAGATTAATAGTAAATTCTTCAAAATTTTTAAAATAAAATTTTGTCAGAAGTAATTTTGCACAGGTATTTAATTTAGAAAGAATTTTGACCTGTGACATTTTCCTCCAAAACGTTGCCGTTCCCGTTCACAGTATGTGTGCCGCACCCACCGCATTCCCAAACGTTTGCAACATAACACACACACTCTCTGTCTCTCCGTCTCTCTCCGTCCGTGTGTGAGAGAGAAAATAGACGCAAAGAATGGAGAAAGGAAAGAACAGTAAGAACTTTTCTGCCATGTCTCTGCAGCAGTTCGTCTCCACCATGGCCCCTTTAATCGATATGGAGAAGGTCCTCTCTCTCTCTCTCTCTCTCTCTCTCTATACTCATATGAGCATGTATACACGGTCGTTATATTTTAAGAACGCTTCTCTATCCAATAGGAAGTTGTGCAATTTGTTCTTTAATCGAGGAGGATTACTCGAATTTGGCTTCTGCATCATTCGACCTGTCAATCTTTCTGATTGCCCTCAACCCTCTCAGTGTCGTCCTACTGTGTACCACCTCTGCTAGAGTTTTTTCTTCTCGTTTTTCCCTTACGCTATGTTTGGATGCTCATAAATACTGAGTGAAAATAAACCTGGTTACTGGAATAAAATACCCACCAATCTAATTTCTGAGGTAGTCCCGTTTAAATGTTTGGATTGATTGAGGAAACTTCATTTCACAAATTTATTAGAGTTCAACATTTTCTTTTTCACGTCTTGAGCCTGAAAAACTAAGATTATCATAGGATCTAGGGATTAGATTTCTACTTAGTTTGGGAATATGGATAGTCATCAGAACTCTTATCACCGTCTGTTCTGAATGTTGGAATCAAATTCCCATCCCTCTTAAGATTCATGACATCCAAATTGACCCTATAGTGAGAAAAGCAAGTACTAGGAAAAGAAACCTTCCGAAATTACTGACATGGTTGACTGTCATGTGTGTCACTGTCTTAGGAAGCTGAGATATCAGCTTCCATGACTTCAGGGGCAACAAGGAACTTGGATACTGCTCAGAAGAAGGGCTCCACCATCCTTAATTTGAAGTGTGTAGATGCTCAGGTAGGTAGTTCTTTTCTTCTGGCTGCAATTTGTTGAATCATTCAAATATTTGGTCATCTCCTTCTAAGTTTGATGCTTTTTTTTTCTCATCTTAGACGGGATTAATGGGCAAAACCCTTCTCGAGTTTCAGTCTAACAAAGGCGATGTTCTTCCTGCTCACAAGGTGAAATTATGGCATCTACTCATTGCTACTCTTATCTTCAGGTTTATTAAATGTCATCGTGTTATGTGTGATACAGCATCTTGAGAAGCCGTTTTGAATTGGTGATGTTATTAAGATTGCTTCTCGAGTTTCAATGTTTGTCATGAAGTGCTAATTCTTCCCAGAGTTGGCTTCATTTTCATGCTTCAACTCCTTTCTATTTTGCAACTAACATAAGCTGAAGCTGATGTTGAATAATGATTCTTCTTTCCCCTTTCAGTTTGGTACTCATGATGTTGTTGTCTTAAAACCAAACAAGGCTGATCTAGGCTCCCCTCCGCTCGGTCAAGGCGTGGTTTACCGTCTGAAGGTAATTGTGCTACTATGGCTAGTGGTAGTAGTTGATGGTGATGGTTATCCTCGTGCAGAAACAAGAATCTTCCACTTGTTTTGTTACTTCATATGTTACTGGTTTTTCATATTGAACAGGACTCGTCAATCACTATTGCTTTTGATGATATTCCGGAAGATGGTTTAAATAGTCCTTTACGTCTTGAGAAACTGGCCAATGAGGTAAGGCTTTTGAAGAAATTTGTTTTCTCAGGGGTTTACATTGTTGAGCTTTTGTTTGATGCAACCTTGCAAGAAGGTCATAATGTGTTGCTAGCAATGGTCATTCTGATATCGATGTTTATCTCCCATGCAATTGTTTTTATTTTTTGGTATGGAGGTGAACAAAAAATTTAAATATAACATTAAATGATCATCACTAGAAGCCTAATTTTCGTGGAAGGATAAGGTTCACTCTGAGAAATTTTGTACCCTTAAATTATTCTTGTAGGTAACATATCGTAGGATGAAGGATACATTGATACAACTGAGTAAAGGCGTGCTGAAGGGACCTGCTGCTGATTTAGTCCCTGTTTTATTTGGAGAGCAACCACCAACAATGTCAAAGAAGGATGTTTCTTTCACCCCAATTAACTCCAACCTCGATCATTCTCAGGTCCTTCAACTTTATCACGTTTCGATACACAAAGTCTCTCTCTTTGCGTGTGTGTGTTATATCTATCAACCCTTGCTTCTTAATGTTTACAGAAGCCAGATTTTTCTGAATTATGAAAAATTATACTAGTTCCCCTTTTCATGCTATTCAAGACGGGTATCGTTTCTTTCTTATAGATTAATTTTACACCAAGAGGTTGATATGTGCACTATCAATTTTAGGATTAAGGAGGTTATTTTTTCCTCTAAGCATGACCTCTTCCTTTTGCCGTTGAAGGTTTTCGTACTTGTTGGCTATTTGTTGGCTATTGCTTACAATTGATACTAAAGAAAAACACTGAAATATAGAATCACAAGGTTTAGAAACAAAACTCAAACAATTGCTCTGTTATTGTATTACCCAGAATGTCCACTGAATACGCAACTAACTCTATTTATACATGCCCGTTTCCTCTCAAACTAGCCTTACACTGAACTACCGACTTAACTAACTGCCAACTTAAAACTATCCTTGATGGACATGAGCTGGTGACAGCTAGAGCTGAGGTGTGCCTCCCTGAGATGATTTTGAGCTGGTTATACATGAAGAAGATTAATCATCCACGGATGTTGCCGGTGTAACCACAGCTTGTGAACCAATTGTGCTGGCCTATTTTACATCCCTTGAAAACTCATGGGGAGATAACAAACCACGAGTTTGGTCCGGAGAAATAGAAAATGAGCTGTGGGCAAAGGCTTGGTAAAAATATATGCAAGTTGATCTTTAGTGCCAATGTGATGAAGAACAACCAGCTTATGCATAACTTTGTCACGAATAAAATGGTAATCCACTTCGATATGTTTTGTGCTAGCATGAAACACTGGGTTGGAAGCCATGGCAATAGCAGACATATTGTCTCACCAAAGATGTGCTGGGGAAGAATATGGCATAATTAAATCATGAAGAACATGATTAATCCAGGTTATTTCAGTGTAGTATGAGCCACAACACAATATTCAGCTTCAGAAGAAGATTGAGCCACAGTACATTGTTTCTTGGCTGACCAAGAAATGAGATTAGGACGTAGAAAAATACAGTAACCAGTAGTGGACTTCTTATCGGGGGCATCACTAGCCCAATCAGAGTCTGAGAAGGCATGAAGTGGTAAGGGACCAGGTTGAAAAAGAAGACTGACCGTCGTGGAGAGACCCTTTAATGTACCTAAGAATCCTCTTAACAACAATAAAATGAGGCTGTGCAAAATTGTGCATAGATTGAGAAACTGAATTAAGAACATGAGAAATTTCTGGCCTTGTTAAAGTGAGGTATTGCAAAGATCCCACCAAACTCATATATATGTGGATATTGAAAAAGGAAGAGCTGACTTTGGATATGCAGCAGGTTTAAGGGAAGGAGTAAAACTTCAATTTCATTAATGGAGCTAATAGTTGCATATGTGAAGCCTATTTTTGTAGATGTCCTTAAACACTGCATGCATTTGTTTACTAGGCTCCATTTCTGCAGTGTTTTTTCGCACACTAAAGCAATTTGTCTTCTCCTTCAAGAAAGATGCCATTTCGAAGGCCATGTCATCAAAGAACGTATTTTTGCTACACGGGCCTCCTGGAACTGGAAAGACCACGACTGTGGTGGAAATTATTTTACAAGAAGTCAAACGTGGATCAAAGATTCTTGCTTGTGCTGCTTCAAATATTGCAGTTGACAACATTGTTGAGCGGCTTGTTCCTCACAGGTAAATTGCTTTCGTTGTATAATTTAGGGAAAACACTTTGGTTTGGTACCTTGAGGCTTTAGGTTGATACCCAATCTGAATCGGCCTAAGCTGGGGGAGTCATAGTCAACCCAACCATGCATATTAGAGCAATTCTGTAAGTAGTATTTCTGTAGTGCATTTAAAGATTTGTGGCACGTAATCAACAATAGAATGGATTGTGCTTCTCACTCACTACCCCACATTTCGGCGGTTGTATTCATATAGCTGGATGACAAAAAGTAGTTTAACTGACCTTAGGAAATCTGGATATGTTTCTCTTCAGGATATGTATTTGTCCATCAAAGGATGACAACGCGGCCAGATTTGCCCATCCCCGCCTCCAATCCCCAAATTCAAACTTTGCCTCCATCCCTGCCCCGTTCCCCAAATGGGGAATGAATTCGATGCTCCATCCCCGCCCCGCCCCGCCCCCTTTTTTTAATAAAAAATCAATTACCTATTATATAGTGCTCATAAGGACCCACCGAAATTGTTAATCAAGTTATACGAAACAAATAAGGAAGAACCCAGATAGGGGAACGGGGCGGAGGTACTCAGACCCGCCTTTGACCCGTTTTCCGTTTGTTTTCCAAATTTCACCTCCAAATCCAACCTAATCCCCGAAACTCCAATCCAAATGGAGCGGGGGATGGGGTGGATCGGATTGAATTGGACTAAATTGCGATCCCTATCAGTCCATGGGCTTTGACATGATATTGCCTTTCAACAGTTTAAATCTGAGCTCCTGTGTATTAATGGAAGTGTTTTTCATGTCAACAGAGAAAAATGGTTTTTGAAAGCCTATCCACCTATGGCTATGGTGTTGCTAGGGATTTTGTCTAGACTCGAATTATACCCCTTTATTTCTTCATGAAGCATTTTGGCATCGAGTCGAGTTTCTAATTTGCTGTCTCTATCTATTTGATTAGGGTGAAGTTGGTGAGGGTGGGGCATCCTGCACGTTTGTTACCTCAGGTCCTGGATAGTGCTCTTGATGCCCAGGTATATTTATGAATTCATGAGAATTTTGAACGAGGGTTGGATCATGGAATTTTTATGTCTGCGATATGGTTTTTCTGTATATTCTGAATTTTTACTTTGGTCATTTGATGCATTTGTGGCATTTTTTCTCATTACCTATTCAATGTCTTTCCTTGTAGGTTTTACGTGGTGATAATAGTGCTCTTGCAAATGACATCCGCAAGGAAATGAAGGTAAAATATTCAGAGAAGCACATTGCAACTTAATGTTTCACAAAACCTGTTTCTTCTTCTTCTATTGATGTCTTGTTCTTGTTGTTCTTCTTCTATTGATGCTTCTATCGATGTCTTCTTCATGCATGATTCCCTTATTCCCTATCCCTTTTCCTTCCCCTATTGATGTTTTTTATTGATATTTCTTCACTGATCTCTATTAAGTGCATTTTCCATACGAAAATTAGTAGTGTTATACAGTATTTGGTTCCGGTTCAATGGTTTCATTTAATGTGTGAGCTCTATGTGTCGGAAGGCTGATTTTTCTTGTTTTGATTATTATAATACGCTATCATTGTTACTTATTTGATGGGGATCGGGAAGGAAAGCTACCCTGCTGTGATGACTGTAGATGACACCTACCAAAGTCCAAGAGTTCAGAATCTCTTGGATTTTAGTTATCTTATGATTCTTTTTCCCTAAATTTCAACTTATTACCTATTTCTTGATATTTAATTATTTGGTGTGTCTTACCTTTGGCATAATTGCATTTATCAGGAGTTCCCATATATCTCGCTTTGTTGTCAGGCTCTTCCCTCTATATTTATTCTTAAACATACCTTCTTTCTCCTTTCTTCTATTTTTTTTTCCTTTCCAATAAGCCGCGATTTTGTGTAAGGGACAACCAGTGCAAGTAACAAGGGATTCCTCTGGAATCCTGACAAAACAAGAGAACCTAAACATTAAAAGAAATTATAAGAACAAAGCCCCTTCATTATGGTCTTAGAGGGCTATTATAGTTCCTACAAGAAATATTCCATATTTGGCACAGGACCTGTTGAACCGAGTATCCTTCACTGCATGCCAAGTGCTGATACTTTCCTCATGGCATTTTCACTGCTTTTTGTCAAAGTAATCTGGCCTCTGGCCTTTTTAGTGAAAACTCCAGTATTTCTCTTTTCTTCCTTCCTCTTGTGTTCTATCTAGTTACTTGTGTCATAACTCTAGGTCCAAAACTCTTACCAGCCTGCTCATAAACGTTCTTATACTCATTTAATGCCAAAAAGTGTTTGGCCCAACTGATTTGTGGACTATACCTACCGTTCTTTAATTGGAAAGACTTAATTTATTCATTGAAACCTTACAAAATGTCTTACCATTCATTTAAGGGTTTTGTTAATGTGTGCCCTAAGGGCACATGATAAGGATCATTAAACAGGGTTAACTAGATTCAAGAGTAGTTGAAATATTAAAATAGGAGAATAATTTATTACTTTAAGACCAAAATACACCTCAATTCTTTTTTCCCTCTATTTGCATTTAATCTCCCTCCCTCCAAAAGCATTCATCTAAGCCAACCAAGAGTCTAAAACTAAAAAAGGGTACACAGGCACCACCTAAATGCAGTCATATATAATTATATTGTTCATCATCCTCTTTCTCTTTCACTTTTTCCCTTTCTTTTTCTTTTCATGTCTAAGTCCAATTTTCCTTTTCTTTTCATGTCTAAGCCTAGTTTTCTAAAATTGTACTTCATTATATCTTTTCTAGTCAAATACACTCCTCAGTCTTTTGAGAAATTAAATATATAACAGAGGATTTCCTGTATAAAATCTACCACTATAAATTGTACATGTAGTAAACGAGATGTGTATGAAAACCATATTTGCACAACTTGAATACCACATTTAACAAAGGGGATGACTCCATAGACCAACACTTTTTTAGACCAATATTAGACCAACATCTAAATTCTTCATTCCCGATTAAATTTTAATGATCCGAACCGTTCAATGCGTTTAAAATATGTTTTTAAGGGTACCCGTGAGAAATCAGCTCAAAATATTACCAGAAAGAGGTTGATCCAAGCAGTGGATCAAAATGCTGACAAGAATTGTTTTACGAGCCACTGTTTGTATTAAGTCCTTTCGGATAATATTTTGAGCTGATTTCTCACGGGTAACCTTAAAAATATATTTTAAACACATTGAACGGTTTGGATTGTTAAAATTTAATCAGAAATGAAGAGTTTAGATATTGGTCTAATATTGGTCTAAAAAAGTATTGGTCTCTTTAGCATTTCCCTTTAACAAATTATAATTAAAAAAAATAACAACCACAATATCTAGTAAAAACGCATCATATTCAAAAAGGTCCTCCAATAGATTGAATTTCGCATCATGTATTCTTTCTTCCAAAAGTATTCATCTAGTACTTCAAACAAAATACTGGGTTCAACTCCTTGAAGTCATTTTTTTTCTTTTATTTGCTGCAATTGAGGATGTAGAATTCTCCTTCTCTGGACAAGTAGATATATTATGACCGATTTGCTTGCAAAGTCCGCAAGTTTTCTTTTGCTTTCCCAATTCTCTTTCGCCTTTCATTCTTTTTTGCTTCGGATGTCCCTTTGTTTTTTACTTTGGAGGACAATGAATAAAACAATCTCTATCAATCTCATCATTAGTGAGATTGTCTTCAATCTCATTTTCCATGTCAATTGGATTTTCACCATCCAACATAGGTATTTCTTGCAGGAAATTAAAATTGGAGTTTTAATTTCCCAA
>JABCMJ010053909.1:0-15312 GCA_014822125.1 Arbutus unedo | reverse complement strand
CTTGTTTGTCGTCTTCAACGTGCACTATATGGTCTTAAGCAGTCTCCCCGTGCCTAGTATGAGCGTTTTCACTCTATTGCTCTACAAATTGGCTTCGTTCCTAGTACGCATGATTTTGCGCTATTTATTCGTCGCATGTCTACGGGGCTTGTTCTTCTCTTATTATATGTTGATGACATGATTATTACGGGTTCTGATTCTGCTGCTATTAGTGAGGTGAAGTCCCATCTCTTTCACAAGTTTGAGATGAAAGATTTAGGTCCTCTTCGTTATTTTTTGGGTATTGAGATTGCTTCCTCCCCCAAGGGTTATCTCTTATCTCAGACCAAATATGCAACCGATATCCTCCATTGTGCCCATCTCATTGATGATAAGTTTGTTGATACCCCTATTGAATTGCAGGCCAAGTTCTCTACTACTGATAGAGTTGTTCTTGATGATCCTACTGAATTTCGCGAAATGGTTGGTTGCTTGGTATATCTCACTGTGACTCGTCCCGATATTGCTTATGTCGTCCATATTATTAGTCAGTTTGTCTCTGCCCCTCGATCCATCCATTGGGCTGCCCTGCTCCGCATCTTGCGGTACATTCGTAGTACTCTCTATCAAGCTTACTGCTCTCCTCCACTTCAAGTTTGACTCTCCGAGCATATGCCGATGCTGATTGGGTCGGGGATATTACTGATCGCAAATCAACTTCTGGGTTTTGTGTGTTTCTTGGTGACTCCCTCATCTCTTGGAAAAGCAAGAAACAGTCTGTTATTGCTCGCTCCACTTCTGAAACTGAATATCGGTCTACGTCTCAGGCGACCGCCGAAATTGTATGGCTTCGTTGGCTTTTGTCGGATATGGGTGTTTCACTTGACTCTCTCACACCTCTTTATTGGGATAACAAGAGTGCTATTCAAATCGCACATAATTCTGTCTTTCATGAGAGAACGAAGCATATTGAGATTGATTGTCATTTCATCCGCCAGCATCTCCAGTCTGGCACTATTGATCTCCCCTTCGTTCCGTCCTCCCTTCAATTGGCTGATTTCTTCACTAAGACTCACACCGCTGCTCGCTTTTGTTTTCTCTTTGGCAAACTCACGATGCTCTCCGCTCTCACATCCTGAGTTTGAGGCGGAGTGTGAACGTAGTCTAGCGTAACTTAGCTTATTTAGTTATTTAGTTATTTGTTCTTACTTTAAAGGTATTTATGTCCTTTTATCTTATTAGGGTTTTTAGGGTTACTAGGCTTAGCCTATTTAACCACATTGTCTTGTACAATAATCTTATTCAAATATCGATGGAGGCAACAACAAGAACATCGTTTCAAGGACCATGGTTGACAAGTTGAGAAACCAAACGCAAAAACAACTTTCCCCTTACAGTATTGGCTGGATCAAATATGTTGACAAAACCAAGATAACAGAACAATGTGTTATTCCTTTTTTATTAGAACATATTACAAGAATGAAGTTTTGTGCGACGTGGTGGACATCGATACTTGTCATATGTTGCTAGGAAGGTCGTGCCAGTATGACCGGAACACTATGCATAGGGAAAAAGACAACACTTACGCATTTTACAAAAATAAAGTAAAGCTTGTCTTGGCTCCTATGAGGTGTGAGGGTCAAGTGAACTCTTCATTCAGGGCAGATTCTTTTCGCATTGTACCAAGGCCAAGGAAAGCCAATTGATCTCTGCATTAGTGGTCAAAGGCAAGGCAAAAGAAGAAATTGTCCTGCCAAAACGGGTTAAGCCATTAATTGCAGAGTTTTAGGGACTTGTTCTTGATGAGTTGCCAACAAAATTACATCCTATGAGAGACATTCAGCATGCAATCGATCTAGTTCCTAGAGCGAGTTTACCAAACTAGCCACATTATCGCATGAATCCAAAGGAGCTTCAAATTCTACAAGATCAAATTAACAAGTTGCTCCATATGGGTTTTCTTAGAGAAAGTGTGAGTTCATGTGCCGTGTCTGCCTTATTAACTCCAAAAAAGAATGAGAGTTGGCGTATGTGTGTTGATAGCAAAGCCATTAACAAAATCACAATAAAATACAGGTTTTCAATACCAAGACTAGACGACATGGTTGACAAATTGGGTGGCTCGGAGATTTCTCAAAGATGGATTTGAAGAGTGGCTATCACCAAATCCGTACCCGTCTTGGTGATGAGTGAAAAATAGCTTTCAAGACGAGAGAAGGGTTGTATGACTGGCTTGTTATGCCATTTGGATTGTCCAATGCACCCAGCACATTCATGCGATTGATGAATCAGGTATTCCAACCATTTGAAAGGTTTGTAATTGTCTATTTCGATGATATCCTGATTCATAATCGCAGTAAAGATCATATGCAACATTTGTGGGAAGTTTTTTATGTGTTGCGCGAGAACAGCCTCTGAGTCAATTTAAAGAAGTTCAGCTTCCTGACGGATAATTTAATTTTCTTGGGCTATGTGGTGAGTGCCAAAGAGATCAAAGTTGATGAATCAAGGTTCAAATCATTCGAGAGTGGCCAACTCCGAAGGCTATTACTTATGTATTAAGTTTCCATGACCTGACAACCTTTTACAGACACTTTGTTCGAAGCTTTAGTACGATTGTTGCTTCACTCACAAATTGCTTGAAGCATAAATAGTTAGTGTGGACTAATGTTGCTGAATAGAGTTTTGCAGTGCTCAACGAGAGTTTGACCACAACTGTAGTTTTGGCGATTTCAGACTTTGACAACTTATTTGAGGTCGATTGTGATGCTTCTGGTGTGGCCATTACAGTTGTTTTGTCTCAAGAAGGTAGGCCAATAGCCTTCTTCAGTGAGAAGCTTAGTGATGCCCGACAAAAATAGACTACATATGAACAAGAGTTTTATGTCGTGGTGTGTGGCTTGTATCATTGGGAAGCTTATCAACTCCTGAACAGCGATCATCAAGCTCTCAAGTATCTTTTGAATTCCACTAAGCCGAACCACATTCATGCTCGGTGGATTGCGTATATACAGAGTTTCACTTTCTCTCTCGAGCACAAGTCTGGCAAATTAAATAAGGTGATTGATGCGTTGAGTCCGTGAGCATCTCTGCTCATTATTGTCAAGAATGCGGCTTCAGGTTTTGAATATCTTAAGGAACTCTACGCCGCAGATGAAAACTTCAAGAAAGAATGGTAAAAAGCAAGTCAAATTTTCCCAACTCGAGCACTTGGGGCAAAATAAGAGTATCTCGTTAGTTGAGGCTCGTTACTATGACCACAGGTAAAGTGAGATGTTGAAAAGTATGTGAAGCGGTGTTACACGTGTCAAAAGAAAAAAGGACAAGTGCGAAATACTAGTCTATGCACGCCTCTTCCCATTCCTAAAACACCTTGGGAAGATCTTTCCATGGATTTTGTCCTTGGACTTCCATGGACACAACGAGATACAATTCCATCTTTTTCGTTGATTGATTGATTCTTCAAGATGGCACATTTTATTCTTTATAGGAAGATGTCTGATGCTAATCACATCGCTCAATTGTTCTTTCGAGGGGTGGTTCATCTCCATGGTTTGCCAAAGACTATCATGTCAGATCGTGACAGCAAATTTCTTAGTCACTTCTAACGAACTTAATGGAAGTGATTTGATACTTCTTTGTAGTATAGCACTACTTGTCATCCCCAAACCAATGGCCAATCGGAGGTAGGAAAAACGCACGTTGGGGAATATGCTGCGAAGTTTGTGTCAAGACAATTCAAGGTAGCAGGATTTTGTGATCTCTTAGGCATAGTTTGTATTCAATAATGTGCTAAATCGGTCCACTGGAAAATCACTGTTTGAGATTGTTTATCTATGTCCTCCGCCGTACAATGGATTTGGTGTCCCTTCCCAAGCTTCCTAGAATCAGCATTATTGTTGATCACATGGCTGAAAAGGTAGCGAATACTCGTGCTGAAATGAAACAGAAGTTGGAAGAGTCTGTCGCGAAGTACAAGGCCATTGCGGACAAGTATAGGCGTGTGAAGGCTTCTGAAGTGGAAGACATGGTAACAGTACACTTGCAAAAGGAGATGTTTCTGGTGGATACTAACAACAAACTCAAGAAGAAGAAGATTGGCCCTATTCGTGTTTTGGAGAAGATCAATATAATGCTTATGTAGTCAATCTTTCAGAGAATCTAGCTATCTCTACGACTTTCAACATTGAGGATTTATTCGAGTATCATGTCGTTCTAGATATGACCATACCCATAGTGAACTCGAGGACGGTTTAGGCCATTTATGTGGGTTTGAACATTTAATCCAAGACTGTATTGCATCTTTATTTCTTACGCTTGAACCAAAGCTTATTTTAAGAATTTGAATCTCATTTTTTTAGGGGCCATACCGACGTGTATATAATTTGTTATTTAGTCGTATTTTGATATTTATTTTGAGCGTCTGTACTTCCTAGATTTCATATTATCCCTTTATTTAATTTACAATAAGAGACGGAGAGTTAAGAATAAATTCAAAGTCTTTATCATATTCATCTCTCTAATTATCTCTTCCATTATTTTAAGAAAGATAATTATCTCTCTAAGAATTATCTTTCTTCTAGTTATTTAAGACAGATAATTATGCATATAGAGACACTAATCAGCATAAATCGCCACGTGCCTTAATTTGATTGGTCTGCACTTCAAGATCTAAAACTACATCATTTTGGCACATGGTGACGTATGATTCGGTTGTATGTCTAACTTTGACTTGTGATTAACTAGACACCTGGTAACATTTGATTGGCCAATTATGTGTCATATCTTAAGGCCCTTGTAACACCAGTTTGTGATTGGCCAAAATTTTGCATGTCTACACGTGGGATTCTAATTTATTCTATTTCAATAATCTAATTCCAACACGTTAAAGGTGTAAATCACGTGATTCAGAGCCGATAACACGAATGAGGATAAGTAATTGTAATGCTAAGTTGTTGATGAAAGCAAAATTAGAAACACAAAATAATATGTGGTAATGTGAAATCAACAGTTATAGCCTACATAACGCCAAGTTTAGTTTCCAACAATTATTTGGGAGGCAGATTGGTAGACTGTGTACCAGATTGTGACCCTCCAACATAATTTCTTAATCAAATTATAGACGATCAAACCACAACCATAAAATCCAGTTTTTTGTTAAAAATACATGGAAGATGCACAAAAAAGAATGTTTTTGCAAGAAGAGGACTCAAACTGGGTCATAATGACTCTTATTCAGCTTTGTTGGCAAAGTAAAAGAAGATCCGGTATCTTGGTCGGTAGGTCACATTTCTATGATTTGATCTTACTAAACAAGTTAAATTAGTTAGCACTTAGCACTTTAACTTGATGATATCAGGTAGTTGGGACAAGGTACTAAGTGTAACAACATATTTCGTTTAACTATACCGCTGTTGAGACATGGGTTAGTCCTTCTGAAGGGCCCAATCTAGCCAATCCAAAGTCTGAGAGCTTTGCATTCCATTGCTCATCCAGGAGAATGTTTGAAGATTTAAAATCTCTGAAGATGATCTAAAACACAACCACCAAAAATATCAGTTTGATGTGTGATGGTAGCACATTCATAAGTCAAGAACTAAAAGTACCTCGCAAATGTGAAAGGTGATCTTTCAATCAAACTTTAGCAGCCAAAAGTACCTGAAAGTCCATTCCTTCATGTAGGTATGCTAAGCCGCGGGCAGCATCTTGGGCAACTTTCAGTCTCATGGCCCAGGGAAGAGGTGACTCCGACCTACTCGATAAATGGTCCTCGACGCTTCTGTTAGGCATGTATTCATAAACCAGAAGCCGCTGGATACCTCTTTCATCATCTTCAGCGCAGTAACCCACTAGTTTGACAAGGTTTGCATGCTCTACTACTCCAAGAACATTCACTTCTGTCACCCATTCCTTGTGCCCCTGCCAAGCAAACAGCGGAAATAGAACGTTACATGAATATGAAACAAAGTGCATCTTCCCCATCATCCAAACCGTAACAAAGTAACTTATTTACCGAAACAGCAAGGTAAACATATTAGGCTTATTAGCATGAGACTACATAAGGACGGACCCAAGGTGGGGGTGGTGGCGGACCCAAAAGTTTTGAAAAGTCTCTCATTATAGATTTTTTTTTTTTAAACGTTTTCTGATTTTAATTTGCCACCCCAAGAGTTGATTACATGCATTCCCCTCCCCAACGATAACATTACAGTCCATGACTACCAAGATAGTACCAGGCTAAGACAGATGCAGCGCTGTAGAATGGTTTGAGAAATTTCGATGTACGATGTCAGGAGTAACGTGAAGCTTGGAACCCCTTTTTGTGCCTTAATTTGCAAGGAACCCAACTTCATTTAGTCCTTATCTGTCTACATCTTGTTCAACTTGACCTTTGCTGGAATAAACTTTGGAGAAGAAGTACGAGTCTGTCAAAAGACTAAAAATTTGTGTCGTCTAACTCATCTGTATTACTACAAAATGGAAGACAGCAGCAACAGATAATATCAGACCCTGTATATTTGGTTCTGAATTTTCATTCCTCTCCTTTTCTTAACAAAGCCCTTGGTTGGTCAATCGTTATATTCCAATCAACATAGAGCCGTTAAGATACAATCTATCCTTTGTGGCCAGTTTGTTTGTTTGGATTAAAGCACCGGATAGGACTATGAATCCAAGTGGACCATGTATACCATGTTTCGCTGGAACTTTTGCTATTAACATTAAATAACTTTCAGACATGAAATTCCACAAAACATGGGAAACCAGTGCGGGGATGTGTTATTAGTAATCCCTTGATTATCGTCTGACGGGATTACTTAACCAACGAGATTATATAAAGGTGTGGGGTGTTGAATTATGGACCACCCCACAAGTCCTTTCAGAGTTAACAGTAGCTGCCTTAGAAGTCCTCGAGTCGTCATGCTCGAAACCTTCCTACCAGAGCAACAACAAATCAGAGGCACCCTAATCGATGTCCGGAAGCCCTCCTATAGCTAAGTTAATGGTTGCTAGAAGGGGCACGGAGAACTAAGTTCTATCAAGAAAGTATGATCTTCGAGCTAGAAATTAATATGATGCGCACAGATTTATGTGTATATAATCACTGGTGATGCCTCCAGGATCAATCATTTGCTGTTGAATCTTCATTCCTACTTATAGGAATCGGTTGAGTG
The DNA here is from genome assembly GCA_014822125.1 of Arbutus unedo. Lineage (NCBI taxonomy): Eukaryota > Viridiplantae > Streptophyta > Magnoliopsida > Ericales > Ericaceae > Arbutus > Arbutus unedo. The sequence goes on along the minus strand of JABCMJ010053909.1, from coordinate 8,161 downwards.
TTCTAGTAAGATATACTAAAGTGCATTTCCTACATCCTATATCCCTTTTCGTGGGTTGATTAGACGTGTCATAGACTGAATAGTGAGCAATCCTTTGCCTTGGCTTCTGCACCGGGATCATTGTCATCCGAGGCTTAGCATCAATAGGGCAGTAGTCTGAGGTAACATAGTGGTCAGATTAGGTATCATTTCGGAGGTCAACAGATTGTTGAGGCTCAAATGTCATTGACGTCGACAATGTGATTGACCCACCGCCCACAATTGCCCCTTAGGTTGTTGTTGCTCGGACGATGCCGTTTTGATTAGAGCGGGAGTAAGCTAATCAATTGAGGAGGTGATTTAGCAGTCCCTTTTGTGACGTCATCTCGTGCAAAGAGATGCGCCTCTCACATTCAATTCTAGTCCTCAAATGGCGACCGTTTTCGAAAGATGCTTTTTGTAGAGAACATGGCTAGGTTTGTGGAGACTTATGAGATACCTGATAACATGGTACTTTGCCTTTTTGGCAAAAATGAAATCCCGACAATTGCTTCTGATAGCAATTCCACCTATTTTCCCTTGACTGCCATAGTTGAAGGCGGGGTTAGGTTCCCAGTAAGCAATCTCCTTCGTCAGACTCTTACTTTTTGTGAAATTGCCCCTTATCAGGTCACCGATAACTTTTATCCAATAATTTCTGGAATTGAGAGGCTTAGCGCCGTCCTTGGAACCAATCTGGGGTTCTACATCATCCACCATTGCTACTCCCTTAAGCATGCCCCCCAAAAGGCCAAGGGGGTGGGCAGCGGATGAAAACCTCGTAAATTCCATCTCCAAGTCCGAAGTAGTGAATATAACTTAGTTCAAGTCCTTCCTTCGACTGCTAAAAAATTGGTTGATGGAGGTGTCCGGATAATGGTAATACTCATCTGGCGATCCGGCTGACGAGCGCGTGCCTCAAGTAGAGGGGGCTCTTGGTGAGATTCCCTCTACTCCTAACGTATTTTACATACTTTCTCAATTTTCATGAGTGCGTAATGACATGTTTCCTTTTTCCTTTCCAGGTAGGGTTGTCGTGAGGAGTTCTCACAGCCTAAATCCAGTCATTTTGACAAACGCCGCTCGAGTCCAAGCTTACAACCACCTGAGCAAAGGGGTTGCGACCAAGCTACTCACGTGCTGCTGAACTATTATCCTTCCACCTGGGCATTCACGGTCTTGGAAGATATTCCTGACGAACAAAACGGGGAGGTCGATATATATGTGAAACCCGACTCTCTCCAAGTGGATTTTCTCGCAACAAGGAGGCTAGCGTTGAAGTTTTTGATGTGTCTGCTGAAGTTACAAGATCCGAACAAGGTCGTTGAGGAGGTTCCTTTGGAGCCTATTGAGGAAGCTGATGAGGACCTTTCTGCATCACATGCAACAATTCAACCTACCACTTCGAAGTCAATGGGTGACGCTGCCCCCCAGAACAAATGTTGGACCTTTTTGAGGAGCATGTAGAGAAGATGGCAGTCACGTGAGCCAAGCTAGATTTGCAAGCGGCAACCACTACGCAAAAGAAGAGTAGGGTTGCCACTAAAGCAGCAAAGAAGATAAAGGCTCAACTTAATAAGGGGATAATTCCACCGGTTACAATTGGAGATGCATCCTGCTTTGTCGTGGATGCCACAACTGAAGCTTCGTCAGCTTCTTAGCTGACCTTTGTTGAGAGGCAGCTACTTAGGGATGACGTTCCTCACATCAATCCGTCAACCTTTTCAACTTTTCCTACCTTTGCAGAGGGGTACCTATTTTTCTCCGACTTTAATTTTGAACCACTCTCCAAGAAAGCCAAAGTCGAGAGACATGTTAGCTTCTAGCTCATTCAGAGGTTGGAACTGGAGGTGAACATTGGACAATTTGGTGCCCATTTCTTCAAGCAGCTCAATGTTGGAGAACCCTTACCTCGCGATTGACGTGTTCAACCAGCTCCATCTGAGGAAGGATGTGGAGCAAGTGAGGAAGATTCCACCTGAGTCGCTTCTGAATCTATTTATCACGAATTGCTACACGTTAATGTTAGCACTTCATTTAGCATTTGGTTTGCTTATTTTTCTTTTCCTCGAAGGTCAGGACATGCACGCATGCATTATATCGTCACCTTTGCAACACCCAGAATGTTGCAACTGAAAGCAACCGTTTTCGCGCCAAGGCTGCTATGGCGATGTAATCAGCAAGGGCAGAAGTTGTTGCTCAAAGGACATTAGAGAAGTAGCTAGAGGATGAGTCAACCAAAGCGAAGGAGGCGTTTGATGCTGAGAAGGCTGAAAAGGCTGAACTCGTCGGCAAGCTGGAGAGGGCCAACTCTAGGGCCTATAATGCTGAGAAGAGAACGTCGGACTTTCAAGCTGTCGAGAAGAAATTAAAATTGGATCTCTCATAGCGCTTCGCTCAGCTTGCAAGTCTCGAAGAGCGCCTCAATCAAGAGGTAGACAAGTCCAAAAGACTTTTAGGCTTGGTCTCTTCCCTCAAAGCCCAGCTAGCCTCCCTTTTCGATTCGCTAAGAGACCCTTTTTGGAATAAGTCCCGGGCCTCCCGACTTACCAAAACTGGAGTTTTTGGAGGGGCTTTATTCGTGCCTTTTAGCAAATGGGACATGCTCCTCTAGCTGTTATCCCCTTCCGATGACGAGGAGACGTCGAACTATTAAGTAGGCCAACAATTTCTTCGTATTTCTTCTTTTTTGGGGGCTTCTCTTCTTTTTGCTTTTGTAAAAAAGGGCACTTTTGATGTAAATATACTTTTCTACATTAATGGAAGTAAGACTCTTTCTTATAATGTGTTGTTGTGTTGATATTCTGCCTTTCAATCTTGCTAGTCTTCTATTTAGCCAACCTCAATGGGAGCTTGCTTATTTTGTACAAGGGTGTCTCCTTGGCCAATCTCTTGAGGCTAAGCTGAGGATCCCATATAGCTTCAATGGGAACTTTTTCGATTTGCACAAGGGTGCCTCATCAACCAATTTATTGTGACAGTACTGAGGCTAAGTCTTCCAATAAAAACTTACCGTCTTTGCACAAGGGTGCCCTCTTAGACAATCCCTTGGGACTGAGCCGAGAATTCGATTCGATACAGCTCTAATGGAAACTTTTTATGTTTGCACAAGGGTGCCTCCTTGACCAATCTCGCGATAATGCCGGGGGAGAAGTCTTCCAATAGGAACTTATTGTGTTGCACAAGGGTGCCTCTCGGACAATCCTCTAAAACTGAGGCAAGGATCAGGTACCCCTCCAACGGGAACTTCTTTAGTTTGCACAAGGGTGTCTCCTCGGCCAATCTTTTGTGACAATGCAAAGGGCTATATTGTCATCTCAACGTGGACTGGTGCTAATTCGTACGCATTATCGAGCGTCACTATTGCCTTTAATGTCCCCCTTTGTTCTTTGTGCAAGGTCTTTATAAGGCTGGCTGATCCACTATATTCACTTTACCTAATTCTGTTGTCGTAAGGATTTCTTGAGATTCCTTGCCCCCCAACATTTTCGGGTTTCGCACAATGATTGTATTAAGTATATTTTTCGGCTTCCTCCATAAAATGGGTTTTTACTCGGATGGGTTTTTACTCGGGCTTTTTCAATACTTTGGCTGACATTCAGAGATTGAGGGGATTTTTCATGATCCCTCGTGGGATTGGGACGAAATTATTAGACATCATTCAATCACATGCTCGACAAAACTCACTTGACTAGCCCCTAGTGATAGTTGTTGAATGCGGTATTCGCAAGGTTCTAAAAATCGCTAGGCGCTAGTTGGACAGTGGAGGACTTTCTAGTACCTAGGCCTAGTAATTGGGGATTAATCGACCTAGGAGGATTAGTTGCTTCTTTCCTTTTTATAATAAATATTCATACAAAGTCCAAAATTCTAAACTAAATAAAAAATAAATCACACATTACACATAAATCTCAAACAAAATTAACCGATTAGTCGGCGGCCAACTAATCGTCCGGTCCAATTAGTCGGTGCCTAGACCCCGGAACACCAAGTGTTCGTTATTCCCTAAGCCCCTTGATGCGTACGGTTTGGCTTTTTATGGGGTTCCCCCAACAATGCTCCAAGTTGATTTCTTTAAGGTAATCGTCGGCATCAAAGTCTTAAATGAGGTTACCAGTATTAGCCTTGGAGCCAAGAGATCCCGACCTGCTACAATTTTTGTTTAGGAAGCAATGGCCTTTACTACCTTGTGCGGATTCGTGCCCCAAGCGTCGCCAGCAACAATATTCTTGTAGTTTCCGACAACTGGGAGTTTGGGTCTGAGGCCTCCTCTTCGGCATTTGTGCCGAGGAAGCTACGATTTCCAATGCTTTGTCTTGACGAAGAAGCCCTTTTTTTCTTTTTATGCAATCTTTTCTAATCATTGCTTCTTTTTCTTGCCTCATGGATATTGAAGAGCCCAACTTGACCACTTCTGTTGCTAAGCCTTCAAGTTGGAAGCTTATGTTTGTGTGGGATATCAGGAGAAGATTGCCCAACTTGACCACTTCTAATCATTTGTGCCGAGGACTTAACTACAAAATGTTTTCAAGTATCGACCAATTCTTGCCAATGATTGTCCCCTCATTCCGCACGAGACTTTAGCCAGATATTTTGTGACCGACGACGTCACAAGGCTTCCCTTTGAGAGGCCTTCTATAGCTGCTACTGGTGAACGTTCCAGCAAATCAGAAAAGCGGACAAAGAGGGAGAGAGAGAGAGTGTCGAGGCAGAAAGGAAAGGCTTGCACGCCACAAATAGAGCATTTATGTAATGTGCACAACTTTGGCACGGTTCGTCTCAACAATCTCCCAATTCTGTAAACTACATGGCTGCACTAACAAAGTGTTCGTTTCCAACACTTCCTAATACATGTAATGTGTTGTACTAGAAGACTCTATGACTACATAGTTCCTACAAGCAAACAGACATCCAATATTGAAAGAAATGGATACATGACAAAGTACACTTTATCACAGATAAATTTGGAAATGCAACACAGAATCTATAATTACACATGTACTGCATGGGTAATGATGTTATTCAAAATACTCTAAATTCATGCCGAGGGGATGGAATGGAGAATCCTAAGATTCGGGAGTTGAAACACCAACTCCTGAGTACATGCCAGCAAGAAACACAAACACTTCAACCTGAACGATGTCAATTACCACCTGTTGTTAATTATAGCAAAAGTCAAGTTAAATATTCCCAATATTGTCATAACTAAACTGCACAAAAATGAACCATATATAACTTGCCTGCAATCCCTTTTTTCCTAATTGCTTTACAGCAACATCAAGTTTCTTCTGTGGATCTTCAGAACTCTTGATGACGCACTTATATACGCACCCAAAGCCACCCTCTCCAATTTTGACCATGCGGTCAAAATTCTTTGTGGCCGTCTTAAGTTCCGCAAGTGTAAATAGTCTGAGATTGCTAGGCCTCTGAGTTAATCTTGGAAATGGACTCCTCCCCATTGACTCTGTGTTTGTGTTAGATACATTCTGCGAACTGAATTCAGGTCCAGATCTCCTCATGTTACGATCAGCAAGAGTGGAACTTGAGGAGTGAATCGATATAGATTTTGCGGTCTTGAGTTCATCCTTCCTTTTTCCAATGTAGAACTGGAAACACCTCATAGCCACCAATGAATTACAAAACCTGTACTACCAATTCACATGCGAAAAATGAGAGCCTCAAATCTGTAATCATTCAACTAGCAAGCTATAGGATATGATAACATTTTAGATGTAAAGGAGTGTCGTAATCACCCTATGCAAAAATAGTGTCCACGATAATTGAAAATCACTATTAATAATGAAGTCATAGTAACAAAAGAAACATGAAGAAATCTGAAGATAGTAGAACTTGGCAACTTGTAGTTGCTCTTTCAACATATGATGTAAGCATGTCAAGTCTTAATTGCATAAACAAAATATGTCTTTGAAAACCAATTCAACACTAACAATACCACCATTTTGATTCCAAAAGATACCAATGTGGATGATTCAATCATACAACAAAATATCAAAAGAAATCCTTTGAATGCCATTTCAACGATACCAACAAGAATTGGCCAAATTTTAATAAGCACCCTCAAAAATGAAGGAGCTCATAACTAACTATGCTACCTATGAAGCAAAAATACTTCTAGATCGGAATCGTATCTGTATCGGATACTGGGACTCATCCTATACTTAGGAATACGTATTTCAAAATTATCCATAATATTTATTTTTTATTTTTTAAATATCAGATACTTTTCAAATACTCCAGATCAAGAATCTGAAATTCTTACAAAAATAATATTGTGATACTTCTTGCATAGTATTAGCGTAAAATCGTTACGAATAAAAAAGAGTACAAATTTTTAGTAGTTTACTTATTCTTGAAAAAAGAAGATGTAGTGAAATAAAATGATATCATCATTAGTACATTAAATAATCTTATTTTGTTATTCTGTCATACGTGTTCTTTGTACCTTTAGATTTTAACAATTAAACAAGTAACGAAGTAAACTCAAAAACAACAAAAGAAAAAATAAAATGGTTTACCATCATTCTTGCTCAATTATATTTTAATTTAACGTACCCTATTCGTATATGTATTCTTATATTTTAGATTTTCTCGCATCGCATCATATCCATATTCCGCATCTCTATCCATGCTTTATAGTGTGCGACTGGAGAAACCAAGTAAACATCCTACCATTTTCAGAAACCCAATATCTATGCGATGTAAAAGATTGCTGAGATGAAAAGTAAAGCAAAATGCAACACAGAAGAATCTTGGTGCATTATGTGCTTCGTATGAGCAGCCTTAACCATGTAAAGTTCCTCCAAAGCTACCATAATCAAAAGCAATACACAAATCAAACTTTGAACGTATAGTGAAAAATGTATGCACACACACTTGTAGAAATGTGAACACTGTTGAATGAAGACTGTCCCACAAGTGCGTCCGGACGGACCCCGGCGTCCAGATGGGGACTGGACAGGCCAACCCGCGTCCAGAGGGATGGCCCTGAGTTTTCCATAGAGCTGATTTTTGGGCGTCCAAATGAAGCACAGCATCAGAAATTCATTTTTCCACGTTTTTTCAGGCTTTCTTGTATTGTGCCTTTCCGTAGCTTTAAATATGAAGCTACTAGGGCACTCGATTGTAACCTAAACCCCAATTTCTCCTTGTCATAATAAAACACACCAACAACCCGTGTACGCACCATTAAGTGATTTACTTATCTTGAAATCACTAAATCTGTGTATAGTGTTCTTTCAATAGTGTGATTATTTCTCGTTACAAACACATCATCTGCCTGCCTGCCAGCCAGACTTATAAAACTTAAAATTTGACGAAACCCACCTCAATCTTTTTTTGATGAGATCAAAATCCAAAGCAAAACGAGGCCCAGAAGTATCTTCGTGTATGAAAGTGTAGGTACCAGAAGCCTTTGACAAACTCAGTTCCCACAAATTCCCGTAGCGAAAAGCATGCCCAAATCAAAGTTCTTTGTGTATATACAACATAATGTATGCACTCTATATTCACACACAAGAAACATCTGGCGGAGACGTGGAAATTAAAATTTGACAAAGAACCCACCTCAAGCTTCTCAAATCTGAAAGCAGAAACGCGAGTGCCTGCGTAAAAGACCCATCACAATTTTTGAGCCAGTACAAGAAGAAACCCCAGTCCCAGGAAAGCCAGAGCAGGGCATTGAGTTGGAAGCCAGGTGTGAAGGCGGTATTTGAAAATGGACACCCTCGTGTGGGTAAAGGCAAGAGAAGATCAAAACGATCGACATCAGGGACCAAAAAGTCTTCTTGGAAAAGCGAGTGGCGACCTGAATTTGATTCAGTCTCCTCCGTGGATTGGAAGTTTCCAGGGAACAGGAATTTGTTAGGCGTATAAGTAGTCCGGATTGGACCGGTTCTAAAAAATTGAGAATGTGAATCATAATCACATCGTTACATATATGGTATTAAATCAGAACCAAACCATTAAATTTGTCCGATTTAGTTTTGGTTCTGATTCTAAACTATATTAGCATTTAAAAATTATCGAAAAAAATATGAATAGAATAACACTAATTTTTTAAAATTACAAACAAAATAAATAACATAATAATTGCATCAACTTCATTAATCTTAAAAATTAAATT
>JABCMJ010053872.1:0-11261 GCA_014822125.1 Arbutus unedo | reverse complement strand
TATATTACACTTTTGCCCCTGTCTCACTCTTCCACACTCTAACTACATGCTTCAAGAGTATTACGTCAAAGTCATGGTATTCCATGTGTGACTTCCTCCCTTGTGACATAATTAACATTTTCTTGGATGTGTTTAAATAAAATTATATCTCTCTTGTACGTGTTAAAATATGTGATTTTACACAATATATTGTTTCTAACTTAGAGCATTATACAACTTGGGTTATCAATAACTCAACTTTTTATCTTTATATATATATATATATATTTTTATATATATATATATATATATATATATATATATATATATTGCTCATAATGTTATAGAGCTTGGGTTATTAATGCGAAATATATGACTTGGGATCCTTGTGGCATTATTATTAAATTCGGGATTTGATTGAGTTTATTGCATCATATAGGGGTTTAGTGTCATTTTTGAGATATAAGAAATCTAGATTTATTTTTACTTTCATTTGAGTTGGAAGTTTAACACTCATTTTTCCCTTCTTCTTCATCTAGCCCCTCTCTCTCTCTCTCTCTCTCTCTCTCTCTCTCTCACACACACAGAATCCATCTTTTTTCTTTGATTTCCCAAGTTTGGTGACGTGTGTTTGCTTGGAGGGGGTTGGTTGAAGGATCTCCACAATTGAAGAGCTAGGGTTTTTCATTGGGAGATCTAACCCTCCATCACAACTTTGAGGTAGAGATATCTATTCATTATATAGCATGTTTATGACTTGATTTAGGGGTTGAATGCACCTCAAAAGAGTATTTGGAACCATGATAGGAATGAGAGAAATCTACATAATTTTTGTACTAGGGGTGTCCAGACGGTCGGTGCTTGCGTCCAAACGAAAAGGCAATAATGTTGGGTTGGTCGTCCTATTTTGGGCGTCCGAACAGAGATCAATGCTGTCTGGACGAAAATGAAATATTTTTATTATTTTTATTTATTTTTCTTTCCTTTTATTACCCTTCCTTGTTTGACCCCTTCCTCTAATACTTGGACCTATCGCATAAAGGGTTTACTCTAGTTTGTTCATGGTATTGAAGTGTGACGTTTGGCGTAAATTATCTATGTCTCGATTTTCTTACAGAATTCCTCTATAACATCGTTGTTAGTTTTCTTTTTAAATATTGTGTTTAATGTCACCAATACGTATATGTCTTCCCTTATGTTATAGATGGTTGATGGGCATTGATAGTTGAACATGTGAAAATATTTGATACGTTAACCTTGGACGGAAATAACTATTGGATACATAGTTGAATGCCGACACATGAAACGATGGTAAGACATGCCCAATGTACTATACCCCTTCGGGAATGCTAGGAATGTACTGGCCTTTGACCAATTCCAACTTAGTACATCGTTGCAGTGTTAGGCACAGTCAGAGTTTAAAATTTGAACTTCTTTTCTTCCTTGGTGGACTTGTATCTACAAAATATTGCACGATTGTGGCGTTTAGGATGCCATACCTTGATCATTCAGATTTTTGAATTGTTATCGAAGAAATAAAATGCTAAAATAAGCATTGATTAAATAAAGATAAGGCATGGTCCTGTGACTTCTTTCATCCATAACTTAGACATCAGATATCTTCTTTCTATCACTCGACCAAGAATAAAGTCAAATATTCTTGACCGAAAAATATAGCTATGAAAATCAGTTTTGAATAAACAAACGCGTTTCAGAATCAGTTTGAGTTTAATAAGAAGAGGTCTAAAATACGGAGGACATTGACTCAAGTATTAGATATACCAAAGCTTGATGGCAATATCTAATCAAAAGAATAACATTCTGTCTTTGTTTCGAAAAATGAAAACTCAAGTCTATCCATTAACAAGCTTGAAATCCATTTGAAACTAAGGATGTGTTGCAGAATGAGTTTATTCCAAGATAAGTAGTCTAAATATGAAGGACATAGACCCAAGTATTGGATATACGAAAAGCACTTTGTGCACAACCTAATCAAGGGCTTAACACTTTATTTTAGTTTAAAAAGAGAAAACAATGATCATTCTCCAACAAGTTTTGAAAACCTTAATAGAAAATATCAAACATGCCTGGGTCATAGGATTAAAATTATCCCAAGATCAAGCCTAAGAACTTAGCCTACCATGAAAATGAAGATAAGAAGCATGGAAGACATTGACATAACTTGGAATGGAAATGGAAATAGACGTACAATACTTCAATCCTTAAAACGTTGAAAGGAAACTATAACAAGAAATAAAGAAAAACTAGAAAGAACTATTTCTACTCCTATCAATACTTCCTATCTATTAGATATCTAAAAAGTATATATGAAATTGTATATCTCTCATTACATCAAATGTCCTATTTATAGAGCTAGCTTTTCTTCCTCTCAAAGCAAAAATATCTTGATTAAATTTTGCTAGGCTCTAAATTTTTTTGGAAAGACAACTTCAATCATCATTTGGCTCTTTGATTTGTGTTAATTAACCTTCGTTGATTGGCTCTTGCGGTAGCTGAGATATTCTCTTTGGAAAGTGGTCCAAAAAAGTAGTTTGAAAAGTCAACAATAGTGGCTGATTATTGAACCGAACATCCAGATGTTTTCCTTCTCTACCTTCTTTATTCTTCAATCTATCTTCCAAACATCCAAATATTACTGATAAACATCCGAATGTTTTTCTCCTCTACTTTGTTCAGTCTTCAATCTGTCTTTCAAACATCCGGATGTAAGTAGAAAACATCTGGATATTTCTTCAGGATGTTTCTTTTTTTATTAGAACATTTATGTTTCTTCAGGATGTTTCTCTTTTGATTAGAACATCTGGATGTTATTGAAAAACATCTGGAGATACTCTCTTTTTCTTCTTTGTATTTCTGGCCTTTGGCATGGTATTTTCCAAACATTCGAATGTTTATAGGAATCATCCAGATCTTCTTGCTCTCTGAATTCTTGGGTTACCCTTGGTTAGACACATCATCCAGATGTTTTTAGCTCAGTTCATCAACTTTGACAGCAGCACTCCCTAATTTTTTTGGATACTTTCTTGCTTCATTCCTGAGTCTCAATCATGTCAACACTTAGCTCCGACCTCAGAATAACTTCATAAATCATCTGGGTGTCACGAAAACTTCTCGAAATATCCTTTTAACCTATTTTTCCTACAATAAGGAGAAACATACCTTACGTGCAATATTAGTCAAAAACTTAAAATTAACCATGTATGCAAGTCTAAAACTAATCCGCTGAGCTATGAGATATGCAAATTTGTGTGCTCATTAGCCTCCTTCAGGAGAGTGCCAGGAATGAACATTTTAACACATTAGGACGATATATATCAATGAGACTTGTGGACTACTTGATGATATATAGAGCGCTCAATAATTGAATGATCTAATATCAACGGATTGCTTCAGTATGTGTTTATTACCTTCCTCATGCCATATGTTTAATTCATGCCCTTAGTATACTTTGCATCCATTTCACATGCCATTTCATTTCATGCTCATAACATGTTGGTGTAGATGTCTCCACTGGGCTTGTAATTCATCCCGTCTTTCTTTTCAGGTACTAACCTGGAGCAATAAGTTGGAGAACATGACATGCTTGGGTGCTTGCATCTTTTGAGGGCATATAGTTAGAGTTATTCATCATCTTTTAATCAACTATTTTTTTAGAGAAGATGTAATATAACTCTCTTTTGATTCTATGACTTTGATGTAATGTTTTGAAACTTTTAACTTTCGTAAATGGCCTTTTGGATTGAGATGGCCTATTTTGTAAGTTTATTGTTAATGAAACTCATCGGAACATTGTGAATGGATATTTTGGGATGGTCAATGTAAGTTGTGAGGATTTGCTTAGTGTACATTTATGTTTTTAACTTATTGAAATTGAGAGCGTGACAATTTGGTATCAAAGCATTAGGTTAGAATAACTCGAGACCTTGGGGAGACGTTTAGTCTCATTGTGTTCAAACTCGCTGCATTTAGACATGACTTGTATGGCTTATGTGCGTAAGATGTATTGGTATTGCATTTCGTATAAGTAGGATGATATGTGGTTGTTGACCCTTTGTTAGGGATTTCTCATAGTTATTGGCCTTGAGATGGTGGTGATTGTTTAATCTTGTTAGTATCTTTCTTACTCTTGTAGCTTAATGCCTTCGAGATGTAGAGTAAGATTTGGTGGGCCCCAAGACCGAGGTCAAGGTTGTTACCGTGAGAAATCACTTGAGGATGTTGTGAGTCAACAGGGGAAATATCTATCGAGGAAGAAGTTAATGTGGGAGTGGAACAAAGCGTAACAACTTTGCTAGGGAGTTTGTCGTGTCACTTTCCGAATCAAACTTGTTGAATCTGACCAACCGAGCCAATGCTAACAATCGAGCCATTGATGCTATGAGAGAGTTCTGTTATTTGAATCCACCTCAATTCAACGGAGAAGGTGGTGACTTCCTTGTAGCCAATCATTGGTTTGGAAAGATCTGAAACTATTCAACACTTTGATGATTGTGGGGGATGATCTTAGGGTCTGGATTGTGGTGTGTCAGCTTATCGATGAGGCTAACGATGGTGGGAATCTATTCTTGGGGGGTAGAAGGATGCAAGAAGTGCTGCTAGGGCAGTTAATCAAGTGAATGAACTAGACGTTGAGAACTTTACGTGGGCCGAGTTTGCACCCTCTTTGAGAACCAATACTTCCCGAAATCTTATCGTGAACAATTTAGAGAGCAGTTTGAGAAGCTCGAGCAAGGCACCTTGATCGTTTCAGAATATGCGGCAAGATTCTAGTATTTAATCCGTTTCGCGCTGGAGTTGGTGGCTTCAGAGGGTAGAAAATGTCATCGCTTTGAGAAAGGTCTTCATTCGTCAGTAAAGAGGCTTGTGGCAACACAAAGTCATATTTTTGGAGATTGTAGAATGTGCTAGGAGTGTAGAGTTGTAGAGAGATACGCAGCATAATATGAGGGTTTGAAAATTGAGGCAATCGAATGCTATTTTGGGGACTTCTTTAGCGGGTTTCAAAAGTCAAGGGAGAAAGAGGCAATGTGAACTATTTCAATCAACACAGAGTTGATCGAATCTTAGGCCACCTACTTCTTTTGATTCTAGGAGAAATTCCGCTAGACCACCTATTACGTGCCATTGATGCAATCAACCCGGTCATATCTATAGTCAGTGTTCGATGCAACCAAAGGTATGTTTCACTTGTGGCCAATCGGGTCACGTGGCCAGGAATTGTCCCCCGAAGACGGGTGCACACAGTGAGGTAGGTTCCGTTCAGCAGCTGGGATAGGGTCATGGACAACAGCAACATATTAGGGGCAGCAGCAGCCCCAATTCTGTCAGACTACTTCAGCTTAGGATTCTCAGTTTGATAAGGGTGTGAGTTCTTCGGCACCTATGCAGGGTTCAGAACAAATGGGTGGTTATACATAGGCCCAGCATACTCAGGGGAGGGTTTTCAATATCACATCTAGTGTTGCGCCTTTTTCCTCGCAAACTCTAGAGACATTGGTTATGAGGGATACATTTCTCGTGTTCAACTCTTTTGCGAAAGTCTTATTTGATTCTAGAGCATCTCATTATTTTATTGCTGCATCATTTGTATGTACTTTAGAGTTAGAAACTGATCTACTTGAATCGTCATTGTTTTTTGAGACTCCTTTTGGAGGGAAGTTGCCACTTAGCCGTATTTGTAGAGATTGCAAGCTTGTCATACTTAATCGTCGCTTCACTTTTGACTTCATTGCTTTAGCCATGTTGGGATTTGATATTATTCTGGGTATGGATTGGTTGTCCACTTTTCATGCCACTATCGATTGTTTCAAGCGTCGAGTTCGCATGTGTTCACCCGAGGATAGTCGCTTTGAGTTTTTTGGAGAGCGTCAAGAACCATTAGAGCCTTATCTATGTAGACATCAGGAGTGAGATTCTATTTATGCTCTGTTGGCCAGTTTAATGCTTGATGAGGATGTGTCCGTACATGGAGAATTATCGTTGGTGGTTTGAGATTTTTCGGATGTATTCGCGAAAGAGTTACCTAATTTGCCTCTCTTGAGAGAAGTTGAGTTTACTAGATTTACTTCCCAGTACTACTCCTATTTCTATGTGTCCTTACCTTTTTGCACTAGTCGAGTTGAAATAATAGAAGACGTAGTTGCAAGAGTTACAGGACTTGGGATTCATTCACCCTAGTACGTTATCATGGGGAGCGCTGACCTCGTTTGCGCAAAAGAAATATGGTTCATTGCATTTGTGTATCGATTATCGGAAGCTCAACCGTGTCACTGTGAAGAAAAAGTACCCGATGTCAAGGATCGACGATTTATTTGATCAACTATGAGGTGTAAAGTATTTTTCAAAGATTGACTTGAGGTCGGATTATCATCAATTGAGAGTTCGGAAGGAGGACATTCCGAAGACCGCTTTTCGTACGCGTTATGGACATTACGAGTTCATGGTCATGCCTTTTGGGTTGACCAATGCGTTGACAATATTCATGGATCTTATGAGCCATATCTTCCATATGTATCTTGACCGATTTGTTATGGTTTTTGTGGATGACATCTTGATCTATTCGCCTACGGAGGAGGAGCACCAATCCCATCTTGAAATCATTTTGGAGCTTTTGAGGGAGCATCGCTTATATGCCAAACTTAGTAAGTGTGAGTTTTGGTTGTTCGTGGTGAAATTCTTGGGGCACGTGGTTTCAAAGAATGGTGTGTTCGTTGATCCGAGAAAGGTTGAGTCCATCATGAGTTGGCAGCGACCGAAGAATATGTTTGAGATCTGTTGCTTTTTAGGCTTGGCCAGATATTATTGTTGATTTGATCTTGACTTTTCTCGTTTAGTGGCTCTGATGACTTGTTTGACTCGTAAGGGTACGTGTTTTGTATGAGACGATCCTTGTGAGGCAGCTTTTGAGGAATTGAAGAAACGCTTGACTAGTGCAGTAATTTTGATTGTGCCTAAACGGAGGGTTGGTTACGTCGTATATTGTGACGCTTCGAGAGAAGAACTTGAGTGTGTGTTGATGCAATGAGTAGAGGGGTGGCATATGGATAGAGACAATTGAAGAAACATGAGCGAAATTATACCACATGAGATTTAGAGCTTGTAGCCATGGTCTTTGCTTTGAAGATTTGACGACATTATTGTACGGTGAGAAATTTGAAGTCTTCTCCGATCACAAAGTTTGAAGTACTTGCTCTCTCAGAAAGAGTTGAATTTGTGATAACGCAGTTGGATGAAGCATATCGAGGATTATGATTTTGACTTGTAATATCACCCGAGGAAAGCCAACGTGGTAGCGGACACTTTGAGTAGGAAACCAACACACAAGGCAAGCCTAGCAATTCCTAAATGGAAGACAGTTTGAGATTTGGGGCTTTATGCGACATGTTTCGAGGAAGTTCGAGAAAGGGTGACTTTGTGCAATTTGACGGTTCAATCGACATTATCTACTCGAGTGCTTGACACCCAACTACACGACGAGAAAACGGATGAGCTACGCAAGAGGTTCTTTAGTGGTAATGCACGAGATGGATGGATGCTTCACACGGATCAAAGTCTACGTTTCCAAGATAAGTTGTTTCTGCTCGTTTCGTGTAGGGAGGAGACTTTAAGAGAGTTTCATTGTTCACCGTTAGTCCTTCATCTGGGAGGAATGAAGACGTATTGTGATTTGTGTCGATAATTTTGGTGCTTTGGAATGAAGCGAGACGTAGTAATATTTGTGTCGAAATGCCTTACATGCCAACAAGTGAAAATAGAGCATCAACAACCCGCCGGAGAGTTGCAATCATTGCCCACGGCCGAATGGAAGTGGGAGAATGTTACAATGGACTTTGTTTTGGGATTACCGAGGTCTCTGTGAGGACATGATGCTATATGGGTGATTGTTGATCATTTGACTAAGGCTACTCACTTTCTACCGATTCAAATGACTGATTTTGTTAAGAAGTGTAGGCAATGTCCAAAAGAGTTAAGCCCATGAGACTTGGACCCATGAAAATTGGGCCATAAGGCCTACAAGCCGAGGTAAGGCTGCGAGGGCCAAGGTCGAGCCACAGGGCTCGGGAGCCCAGCGTCGAGCTGTGGAGGTTGGGCGCCACAGGGCTGAGGCCGAGCCTGAGCTAAAGACACGAGGGTCGGGGGCCACGGGGGGTTAGGGGCTGTGAAGGCCGAGCAAGAGCCAGAGCTGTGGGGATCGAGGGCTGCAAGGCCAAGCTATAGTCACGGAGGTTGTGGGCCATGGGCTCGAGCCGTAGAGGTCGGGGGTCACAGGGCTAAGCTCGAGCCAAAGCTAGAGCTACAAAGGTCGGGGGCCATGGTGTCTGAGCCTAAGCCGCAGAGGTCAGGGTCGCAGGATCGAGCCCGAGCTGTGAGGTTCGGGGGCTGAGTTGGTGCAGAGCCTAAAGCGTCTAGAGAGGCGTAAAGGCTTAAAGTAGTTTGATGCGACAAGTCATGGGGTGATTGACTGATGTGACAAGTCATGAGGTGATTGACCGATGTGACAACTCAAGCAATCAAGGTTAATGAAAAGCCTTTTAATCGATGTGACAACTCAATGGGTCATTGGCTAATACGACAATTCAAGGGATCAAGGTTGATAAAAATCCTTTTGACCGATATGACAACTTAATGTGTCATTGGCCGATGTGACAACTCAAGGGGTGGTTGATGGAATTCTTTTGAACGATGTGACAACTCAAGGCCGACAATGGCCGAGCCTGTGTGGCCGAGACCCAAGTATTGAGAGCATGGGGTTGCGAGCTTGGCACCCTTCCGGGAAGCATGGGGGCCGTGAGGGGAACACTCCTACGACACCTACATTAGCTTTATGAATAAGGGTCAAGAGCCCGTGAGGGGAACACCCTCGTGATGGTCGTCAGTCCCCGAGAATAAAGGGAATGTGCAATTTAAGTGCCACTATGGTGTAAGGTAATGCACTGAGGGACTGGCACCGATCAGGTGCAACATAGCTAGAGAATGAAACAAGGGGAGGTCAGAGATGAGATCTAGATAAAATCCCCCGAGCCAAGGCTTCAAGAGAGGGGTGTGCGATCTAAGCACTACCCGAGTCCAAGGTTATGCACCGAAGGGGTAGGTAGAACCGATCAAGTTCAACGCAGTCAGAGGACAGATAAAGGGGAGGTCAGAGACAAGACCAAGGAAAAACCCCAAATTCAGAGTTCAGATCTTAGTGCGTGGCTACCTGAGTTGCGATGGCAGGGCTCGGGCTAGGGGGCGTACGAAGGTTAGATGACAACAGTTGGGAGAGACCAAGTGCGTGGCCTCCTGACCTTACTCACGGGAAAGAAAGGAGACTAGTGGATCGGTGGCTTTAAAGGAGGAGGGGTCACCGCGGAACCTACCATAACCCCGAGTTGTAGTGAGGGTGGGGCTACTGTGGTCAGACATTTGGGGAAAGGGACACGTGTCAAATATATAGTGGAACACCTGGCACCAGAATACGAGCCTAGTGTGCCTATATATACTTGACCCCCCATGTTAAATCAAAGGTTGATTGATTGTGCATTTGAGCATTCTAGAGAGAGACACTCCCCTAGGCTTAAGAGAGATCTTCTCCCAGCCTTCTCTTAGTCCACTCTCTAGAGCTTGTCCCCCACCTATCTTCCTAGGCCCACTTCAGGGTTAGAGAGAGCTATTATTCTATTTCTACTGGTATTTGCCTCCTCCTTCACCCTTTCCATTTCTTCTTCTTTCTCTTTGGCTAACTAGATTTCACTGTTATTAACTTCTCTAGCATATTCTTTCGAATATTCTCACACAGTAGAATCCATCCCCAACAAGAAGCTTAGTCATTTGTACATTCAAGAGATCATTCGTCTTCATGGGATTCCTGTGTCTATAGTGTCCGATAGAGATTCGTGGTATATCGCACATTTTTGCTAGAGTTTGCAAGCAGCGCTCGATAGAAATCTTTTGTTTAACACCGCTTATCACCCACAAACGGATGGACAATCCGAACGGACGATCCAAAGTTTAGAAGATATGCTTCGGGCTTATGTTATAGATTTTCGGGGTAGGTGGGAGGATCACTTACCACTTGTCGAGTTCGCGTACAATAATAGCTATCAATCTAGTATCAAGATGGCACTATACGAGGCCTTGTATGGATGAATGTGTAGACCACCCGTGTGTTGGACCGAATTGGAAGAAACTACTATCGTGGGACCAGAATTGATTGGAGAGCCAACGACTTTTTGGCCGCCCAAGA
The DNA here is from genome assembly GCA_014822125.1 of Arbutus unedo. NCBI lineage: Eukaryota > Viridiplantae > Streptophyta > Magnoliopsida > Ericales > Ericaceae > Arbutus > Arbutus unedo. The sequence continues at coordinate 1,036 of JABCMJ010053872.1, read as the reverse complement.
AAAGACTACCGAACAAAGTGATTCGTTAGATATTACTCATCGTGCAAAGTTGACAGAATAATTATGCCGACCGTCGTCGCCTCCCATCGTTATTCGAGGTGGGAGATCATGTGTTCCTAAAGGTGTCACCGAGACGAGGTTTATCATGTTTTGGACAAAAGGGGAAGCTTTCACCATGTTATATCAGGCTGTTTGACATTATTGAGAGGATCGAGAAAGTCGCATATCATTTAGCTTTACCACCAAGACTGTCGGGTAGTCACAACATATTTCATGTATCAATGTTGAGGAAGTACAAGCCGGATTCATCGTATGTGCTTGAGTAGTCTGAACTTGAGTTAAAAGTCGATGCATACTATGAGGAGGAGCGGATACGCATTCTTGATTCTCGCGAGCAAGTGCTAAGGGATAAGACCATTCCTTTGATTTGAGTGCTATGGAACAATCAAGGCAAAGCAATCAACTTGGGAGTGGGAGGATGAAGTTCGGGAGAAGTATCCGCATTTATTTGTATCGTGATCAAAGTGAGTTTTCTTCTTGGACTTGATTATATTGGACTTGTGAGTTAGTTTGTTTGGTGCACATTATTGTTGTTGACATGCACCTAAATCTTTTGACGGTTTATATATCTTGGACTTGTTTAGTCACGCTTGCTGTATGTTTACTGGTATTGTCGATTTCTTGAACTTGTCATATCTTGTTGAGTTTTGACTCGTTGAGCATTGTTTATACATGAGACGAGTACAGCGAAATTATTTGATGTTTTGGGTTGTTGGATAGGTATCTGTGTCTTGAGTGAGGTTGTGTTGGTATTTGTATTGGCGCACTTACTTAATTTCGTGGACAAAATTCTTTCAAGGAGAGGAGGATGTAAGGATATAGAAAAAAAAACTTTTTGCCTTTATATATGTATAGAGAGAGAGAGAGAGTAAACTTCTATTGAGGGATCCTTCATTTTACTAAAATGAGGACCTTTCATTTCTTGATCAAATATTGATGATCGGAATCGTTTAATGTGTTTAAAACATATTTTTAA
>JABCMJ010053788.1:0-11509 GCA_014822125.1 Arbutus unedo | reverse complement strand
GGAAGCCTTTGTGGATTCAGAGTACAGACAATCACTGTGATGGTAGACGATATCACTAGTAAGAAATAATGAATCAATGAATATACAAAAGGATGTGATACGAAAAAAATTCGGAACAAAGAACAGTAAAAACAGATCCATAATTATTAACTGCAGAAACACTCACGTTAAATTTCGCCTCTGGCTCTGCAAAATCTAAGTTCGAACAATCGATTTCAGGCCACCAGTTGTGTATCTATTGAATCGCTTCGGCTAAAAACCAAACAAAAATTTTAGGTTTACCAGAATAACAAAACGAATCCAAATTCTCAAATTTCACGGGCAGAAGTGGGGTTCTGTCCTTTTATGAATTTGTTTTGGCTTTTCGATGAAAAATCTGAGAAGTTTCTTACGGGCCTCCCTATGTATGTCTGGTTCAATGGATGATAGTTATTTATTACTAATATATACACACACACACACACATATATATATATATATATACGTATGGGTTCTTCAGTATAGTATTTGAATGGTTCCGAACATACATATACGTAGACTTGCTCTTAAATATAAGATTCATTCTCAAAATTTAAAAAAAAAATGTGATAAATATAATAGGATGAGAAATTTATTATAGAATAATTAATAATTATAAAGAATTTTTTTAAATATTTTTTAAAAAAATTAGCGATATTTTTATAATTGATAATGATATTTTTGTACATAACAATGGCATTATGGAAGTGAGATATACAAAAGAGATAAGATATATATTGGAGAAGAGGTGAAATAATCTTTGATGTTACATCTGATATGCAAGAAAATAAACAAACTTTGAATACAAAAAATACGAATAGCTACGACCAGAGTGATAGTAATTAACAATTTTTATGACTCTTACAGCTCATTTGTTAGTTATGAGAATTATGAAGAGATAAGGTAGATATAATGAGAGAAACATTTATAGTAGAGGGGTAAATAGTTATAAATAATTTATTTGTGTATTTCTTGAGAAAGAAGATATGATATATATAAATATATGGATGACATTTACGTAATTAATAATAGTATTTACATAAATAAAAGTGGGATACAAAAGAGGATAAGATATGAATAGGAGGCGAAGTGTTTAAATCTTATTCTCCTCCATAGCGATAAAATTTGGACCCCGAATTACTATATTCGGAGTCCAAATTTTATGCTCTTGTCTCATCGGGCCTTAATAAACAAGTTCTAATGTTAGGGGGGAAAAAATGCTGCCAAAATAACGTTACTTTTGGTGCCAAAAATACTACAATATCCAAACGTAATATTTTAAACACAAAAAATAACGTTATTTTGAGAGGCTGTATACTCAACAGCAAGACCAATTCCTCGATCAGAGATAAAATATTTGACAACAATGAACCATTCCAACAGAATCGGAGACCAAGCTAAAGATGAGAGAGAAATTCTTTTGTTCTTTTCCCTCTCCAGAAACCCAATAAATTCCAATTAGATACGAGATTAGCGGTTACAACGAAGAACAAAACAAAACTACACATATAATGCAATCAAATTTCCAGCAATAGAAGACAAATCGTAAACGTCATAGAAAACAAAGAAAACACCAATGTCTTCACTGTGCTCATCAAAGAAGAAGCAAAGCAAAATCAAAATCAAAAAATTCGGAACAAAGAGTGATTTAATTAGTAAATATGAATAATTGAACGATATTTTTATAATTGATAAGGGTATTTTCGTACTTAACAAGGGCATTATGTTAGTGAGATAGAAGGGGAAAAAAAATAGAAGAGGAGGTGAGATAGTTTCATCAACCTCCATCCAAAAAGATAAAATAGTCTCTCGATTGTTATGTTCGCTCTGCAAAAAAGTAATTAAATTTTTAATATGAAAAACACAAAATAATTATAACCAAAGTGATAGCAATTAATCGTTTTTATGACCCCTAAAAATAGTTCTAAGAGCGAAAAATATCTTTTATTATTTACTATAAAATAGACTTTCATGTTCTGAATTTCTTCGAATGCGATTTTTATTTTATCTTTTGATTTTTATATTTATAAAAAAGAAAACTATAATATAATATTATGAAACATACTATAACGAGATTCGAAAAGTTTAAGAACACATATCTTTTGAATACATCCGAATATAAATATATCCAACAACCGTTAAATACATATAAATTTACGGCTCAATTTGGCCTAACTTAATTATTCATAATCAAGTTTTGTCTCTATTTAATTTTTTTGTATTTGTTGTTTTGGTTTTAATTTTTTGTGGATTATTAGTCCATCTCAATTAAACGAATCTAAAAAGTATAAAATTATATTCAAAAGTTAAAAATATTAAAGACGGCGAATAAATACAAAAAAAACTTTATTTTTTATTATTTTTATTTTTTCTGAACTTTTTTTAAATTTGGTCAATTATTTATAATTTTTTTTGAAATTTATCGTCGAGATGAACTAATAATTTATAAGAAATTGTAAAAAAATTTCAAATAAAAATAAAAAAATAATCAAATAATTAAGTCAAACTAAATTCAATTTATATGTATTTAATAATTTTAAATATATTTATGTTCAAATTTATTTCGATTTTAAATACAAATCCACTTACACACATCCCGCGTGCCGCCTCTGGTTAAAATGAAGTAGTAGGGTTACTGCGGATCTGACATTCCTCGGACCTTATCCTGTCAAAGGACTGGGGAAATATTATTCAATGCGGCCACTTTCACGGGGACTTTTAAAATCTTATCCGCAGAGAGAGAAAGCAAGAGAGGTGATCACGATATCGGTGTTTTTAAAATCATAAGTTATAAATTTCACACTGGAAAATATTTTTTTATTACTAGTACGATGTATATTGATTAGGAGTGTGATGTATATTGACTAGGAGTGTAATTGGTTCAATTTAATTTAATTTGAAGAAAAAATTGGGACCAAATTAAAAATTTTAATTTAAGATTTTTCAAAGCGAAAGCGAACCGAATTGTTTAGGCTTGGTCCAATTTTCAGTTTGATTGTAACAAGTTAAATATTAAAAAATTAAGTGTTTTTTTTAGGGTAATTTAAATTAAGATTCTATCTATCCCTCTGACTTAGTTTTTCATCTCATCCAGTTTTTCAACGTATGTTTTAATCCTATAATTATATGGATAGACGATTTTGCAATTATTTTTAAGGAGTAATTTACTATCTTATGCTGTGGTTTGTTAATATTTGAATTATTTAGTTTAAATAGGCAGCATTTTTTTAGGCTTAATAAATAGAATCACAATTGTCTTTAGAAATATGTATACCAAAATGGTAGGTGAGATTGTTTTCCAATCATATTTCCAGAGCAATTAGATTTGGCCGGAACCATTGCCATAACGATTGTTGATCACAATTTCGGATTTGCTAAGGTTCACCGGAGCCCGAGTGTTAGGAAGGAGATTTGTTCATTAAACATGTATATTTTTGTCTGAAGACTGTTCGGATTGGATGGTGAGGAACTATTTCATGAGAAATATACCATGATATGCCAGCGATGTTGATTACCTGTAAATTTACTATGATATTTACTAATTTACCATAACGTGCAGATTGATTGATTTGTCACGTAATTTACCATGCAAATTGACATGTTTACCGGATGTCGTGTTTGACCTCCAAATCTACCATGATCTATGCAAATATACCATGGATGACAGGTATTGCTATCTATCGCGCAAATTTACCATGAAATATGACAATTTACCATATGTTGTTTGTTACCTCCAATTTTATCATGGTATAAGCAAATTTATCATGAACGGCCAAACTTGATTTTGACTGGCAAATTTAAACATGAATTTCAATTTACCATGATAGCAGAAAGTGTTCCCTTGGCCCGTGTGTGTTGTTTATTTCCATAAAATGTACCATATTATACTCCTGGTCGCAACTATACATTGTATGTGTTATAAGCAAATTTACGATGGGCGACCATTTCTCATCTTTGACGGCAAATTTAGGCTCCGTGATTTTTGGGACTGATGATTCCTTTTCCGGAGATGACTATTCCTATTCCGATTGCCATGTATTTAGGGATTATGGGCGTAGGTTTAGGGATTTAGATTATAACCGGAGTTAAACTCAACAGATGATAGGTTCGGTATTATTTAAAAGAAATGACTGAAACGTAATGTGTTAAAGTGCATGGGATGAAAACATAATAAACATTAAGAGAAATGATTGAAATATAAGTTTCCCTTTTTTTTTAACTTAAAAATAATTATTTGAGTTATTAAAGAATTAAGGCAAACGTAAAAAAATACATATTACAAAAAATTAAAAATTACATATTAAAAATAAAAATTACCAAAAAATATGTATGACAAAACAAATAAAACTTAAAAAAATATAAACCGTAACAATTGATGTTTTTTATTTCGGTTCGGTTTGGTCTGGTCTGGTCGGTGTTTAGAGCTATCGAAACCAAATCGAAATTTTTAACAAAAATACAAACCGAACCGATCAATCTCAAAAATCGAACCAAATCGTCGATTCGATTTGATTTTCTGATTTGGTTCGATTTGCCAGTTAGCTTACTCCCCTAATATTGTTATTATTGAATTGTATTATCTTTAATAGAACTTAATCTAATTAAGGTTATTTGGACCAATATTATTTATTTCGTACAGTACTAGACGGTATATATCATACTAATTTCGTAGTTGTGCCAACCCACCATTTGTATTGTACTGGCCACTTTCTGCTTGTACCTTAGCGAGACATTTTTTTGAAAATTTTGATTTGATGATTTTCTAAATAATTACATAGTTGAGACTAAAATCACCGTTTTTTATATTTAGTGATTTATTTTTAAATTGTGAATCTTTATTTTATATGCCTAATATAATTTTTATTAGAAAATATTATTTGCAAAAATTTATGTTAATTTTAGCGATAAATTCAAAATAACACACTAGTACATAACGTACTAGTAACAAAAGATATGTTCGGTGATACAAGATTGATAGTTTTAGTTTAAACTAAATTAATTTTTCGTATTTTAACCGTATTTAATATAGAATTTTATTTAACTTTAAAGAATTAACGACAAAAATATCCTTAACCCATCTAACTCTTGCAAGACATTTTCGTCTTCTCGCCTTCGAACAAAGCATGTGGTTCAAATGGGCAGCAATTTTTTACTTGATATAAGGCAAAATTTACTATAGGCCAAATGGGGCCATTTCATTCATCCCAAAAATATGTCAGGCATAAAAAATAAAGGATTCAAGTTTTTTTAGAGACAAAATGTGTACTTAAAATGGGCAATCATGTAATTTTTATTCAGAAAGTCTACCTGCACACGTCTGACACACATATCTGAATACAGATGAATATAAAATCGTCCGATACTCGTAGGACTCATGTTGTTTTAAAGTATTCTAAGTGCATCAAATAATTATAGACACATCAGTATTTAAATCTGCATGTAGTCTTGCTCATTTTTAATACCACTTAAAGGACTTAAAACATAATCATCGACATTGACAATAAGTATTTTTTATTATATGCCTAATTTTTAAAGTAATTAAAACAAAATTAACTTGTAATTAATAAAAAATAAAAATATTGGTATAGACTAAAAGATTCTGAAAACACCCAGTACAACTTGAAATGTCCAATACAGTCTGAAACATCGGTATAAGTTGGCATTTGAAACGATATGAAATACACGACGGAGTGTTTAATTTTACTTATGATACAAAAATATACATCCGTTCATGCGGTATTAAAAGCATTTTTTTTATTATTGGATCAGCACAGTCTTAAACACATGGTATAATTTGGTGTTTGAAGCGTTACCAAATACACTACTGAGTTTTCTATTTTATTTTTGGTACGGATCACACATCTGTTCGTACGGTATTAAATTAAGAACTTTAATTGGAATTAAAAAGTTAAATTATTAAAAGCATATTTTTTATTCTTGGGAACGTGCAGTTACACCGTCCTCACTCCCATCATTTTGTGTGAGCCTCGGACTGGACTCGATTCTCTCTCTCAAGTCTCAAAGGCCGAAACAATGGGCAGAAACTGGCTACAGAAACAGAGGAGAGAGAGAGAAATAGATATTCAATGCGATTAAAAAAGAGAAATGATTTTCACCCGATTCTTTTGTTTATTTGTATTTTTTTATTATACAAAATTATTGAAATATCTTTCTGTATAAATACAAGAGAGAAATAAAAATTATTTAATATACAGGTATTTCAGTAACTTTATATAATAATAACAAAAAAAATACAAATGGACAAAAGAAATATGTGAAAAGCAAATCCCTTAAAAAATTTACGAGTTGAATTCAATATATGCACATTGGGTATAATTTTATATAATTTGAGATAAGTTTGTGCACGCAAAGTTAAATACACAAATTCAAATATAGATATATTCAAAATCGTCTGATATACCCAGAGTCCCACAATAATAAAGATTTTAAGTGTGCTAAATAACTTTAAATACATTTGTGTTTAAATTTGTGTACTTTAATACATGTATAACACTGCTCTATTGTAAAATAGTGTAATACTATTAATTTCATCATTATTAGCAGACAGGGGGGCGATCCTGGAATCACTCTCCCACGATATCCTCTTGATCCTTCTAATGGGTCTCGAATCCGATAACATTCCCCAGATGACATAAGAGGAATCAGTGCAGAGCCTGTGACTGCTAGAATCATGGCCCAAGAATCACGCTCAATCCACCCTCACTCAAATATTAATAAACATAGAAAATGAGGGAAGAGGTACGCATTGATACTTTCTATAATTCATTGAGAGCATATTGATTTTGACAAGATAGTCGGAGGGTCCATGACTGTACAACCACCCCTCGTTATTGGATTTGTGTGCAGGAACAACTCGGCAAATCCAGTTAGGGGCTGTGACTATTTTTCAACATCATCAATAACATTTTCATTGTGTACAAAATGACATTAATAGACCAAAAATCTCGGGTGTTTGCAAAAGCAATTCCGGGCCCAATGTTTTGTGAGTATGTAAACACTAATCTTTAAAAATTAGTTGAAGTGTGCGTAAATCGATCCGGACAGTCATCATTTTTTTTTTTGAGTGTTTTAGTAGACTAATTGACCCACGTGATAGCAGCATGCCACATCATCTTCTCACGTGTAAATGGGAATAAATTTTGATCCTCCCAAGATTATTAGAAATGCGTAAAAAAATTTGAGTGTTTTAGTAATTGGCACTAGAACACGTGATAGCAGCATGCCATATCATCTTTCCACGTGCTATTCCCATGGTCGCAAGATATGTATATGATTACAACGTATTCCTTCAATAGTTTTTTTTTTTTTTAGATGCTTGCAAAGAGTTTTTATTTATTTATTCCGTGAGATGCTTGAAAATAATCCTCCAACCAAACAGAATTATAGAGTGGAAGGATATAAACGAATCAACTTACTCGAGTTCGAGCTCGTAATAACTTAATTTAAATTTTAAATTTTGTAAAATTCGTTGAAATTTCAAAACATGAATTGTATTTTAATAATATTATTATATTTTATTGAATGACGTTCAAAAGTTTGTCTCCCTATGAATTCGATTGAGGAAATTTACTCTTACTGAAAGGATTAGGGATGGATGCGTGCAATTGGGCCATCAAAATCTCCTCTTCCGTAACAACAACGCTATATCTAGGTTTAGCTGTTTTCATTAACCGGACATTTTTGTCGCTCCGATCAAATTGATTGGTTTCCCTTAAAAAGTCGGCCTGAACTGGACAATCTCCCACCTCCTACGTGTTGGGGGAGAAGGGTATAACTGGTGTACAATAGCCGGATTGATCAAAGAGATTGCCTAGGAAAGGTAAAAATAAAATTACATGAAAAGGAAAAATTGACTTACGTTAGCATTCCTTAACGGCCCGTTTGGATGGAGGAAAAAGCAGGAGATAAGTTTTAGAGGGGGTAAAAAAATTGACGTGACATGTTTAGCATGGTTTGGGAGCATAAAAATACAGGGAGATAATTTTTCACCCCTCCACCTCTAATATTACAACTACAAAATAATCTTATCTCTCTATTTTATCCTCCATCCAAATCAAGTACTATTTTATCCCCCACTTTTTAATACTTTATCTAAACTATATATTTTTTATCACCCCTCTATAAACATCACATCAACGTGGGCCAACCCTTTAAAAATAATACCCCCTCTTATCTTATACCCCCTCAATAATTTATCCCCCTAAAAATAATCCCTCATCCAATCGGCCCATAAGGGTAATTATATCGTGCACCAAGAGAATTCTCAACGGAGAGATATAGTGACCACTGTCTAAACTCTGAGAGAGGAAAGACTCTTTCTTTCTCGAGGAAGAAGAGAGGAGAGCTAAGAAGTAAATTTCGAACTAAATGACTTCTCTGAGGACATTCATTATGTCCCTCCTATTTCGCTTGCTTGATTGAACATGAACCTACCTAATCCAACTTGATAAGGTTCTCTTTGAAGCACTTCCCTTCTTTAAGAAGAAATTCACAGACTGGCTTTTGAAAATCCATTTGCTTACTCTCGAGTTAGAGAATTCGTTTGCACTTTCACTTTAATGAGCCATATCAAATAAGACTTTGGACCCTCCGAATTAATAGAAATAAGATGGATCGGAATTCTCCATTTAAGTAGAAGCATAATTCCCTTTTGTTGCACCATAAAATGCAGGATTTAGTTGCTTACGCCTCTTTCTTTTCCCTACTCCAATAGGGCTTTCGAGTCAAAGAGTATAACCCCTTGCTGTCTGTATATAGTTCTAGTCTCCCTCCCTTCTGTTAATTAATAATCTCTTCCCTTCTCTTAAAGAGCTTTCACAAGAATTCAAAGAAAATCTTACAAGTGTAATGTCTTAAATCGTTGGGTAGCCCATATATTTGAAAAGAATAGAAACCTTTTGTCCAATCCATCAAAAACACCTTTCAGTATAACTCATACTGTGTTGATAAGAGCTCTCGAGAGTCATCAGCATGTTATACCCGGCATCCATGACCCTTATTCTACCAGTAAATTTGGAGTTAGAAAGAGGAAAGACACTAAAATCTTCCGCCAAAATAAACGAGGAGTGAGACTGCAACACCCATCCTACAATATCCAATTATCCCCAAACTCTCGCTATGGAATACCGTACTTAATCAAGCTTTCAGCTAAGGTCTCCCACCATGTAAGATATGGGCATTGCAAGTTAGAACAGAAGAGCGGGTCTAGAGAATAAGGAAGGATTAGGGCAGGCATAAGAAAGATAATAAGGGAAGCAGAACAACATAGGAATAACAAAAAGAAGCTTACTTGCCTTATTAAATTAAACTACTACGCATCCGTATCAAAGTTTTCAAAATACTGTGCAGAAACTTGTTCAATGAATACAAGACATTTATAGTACTAATTTCTAGTATCACAGATCTTCTAGTTTCTAGCATTGTCTGTTGTCTTCTCACTTCCTTCCACGACAGATACAAGGGGACAGACAAAAAATTCCGAAAGGATTAACTCCAGTCGATAGAGGACAAGTAAAAGAATTATATAGTCAAAAGGCAGAATGTGTAGGGAGACCTTTGTATTTGTTCGACTACGTCAGTAAATCGCGAATACGGTCCAAAAGCCATGAATGGAATAAAAGACTTAGATGGTGGGCGCAACAGAAGAAGCAGAACAGACAGCTCATATGCAAGCTCAAGCGACTGCAACTTGGAGTCTTTATCACCGAGGAACTGCAAAGTCTAAGGAATGCCCAGAAGAAAAGTACAAAAGAAAAAAAAATCAGTGACGGACTTCCTCAATATGGGAGAATGGTAAAATTGCTTGAGTGATAAGAACATGAAAGCAGTGTTGTAAGCTCGAAAAAATTAAGAGATAAATCACTCAGACAAATAGCGGGGAGAGAGAGAAGGAAACAGGTGCACAATGGTTAGGGTAAACTATGAATAACGCCTTGACAAGAGGCCAGAGTGAATCACCAGAAACAATAGAACAAGTTAAAAGGGTTGGCTAGACTTCTCCTATTCCCTGTACGGACGAGAGCAGCTATGCTCCCTAGTAAAGTTTGTATTATATATGACCACAACTCATCCTGGAGATGGAATAAAGAAACAACTGCAAAATGTTGAGTAGCCAGAGAGAAATACTGTCAACAGACTTCTAGTTCTAGGATGTTTTCATACCAGGACAAGTTTAACAAGTTCTTATATATGTTTCCAGCTCATTTGTCTCCAAAGGGGACACTACCAAATGGTTGTTCACTAAATTTGAGTCTCAGTAAATGATGTTTCTTACCATGAGAGAGAGAGAGAGATTTCTTGTTTCTTTACAGTAATGGAAAATGTTTCCGTAGTGGGAAGACTGATGCTTAAGCAATGCCAGAAGCATGCTGTGGAACAAGATAAATAACATCTAGCATGTCTCAAAGTGGACATAGCTAATAAATTGGAAGATCCCCATATAAGAGGAAGAGAAAAGAAGAGAGCGTAAGGTGTACGTCACCAGAGGTAGAAAGTCTGTAAGCAGAAAATCATAATAAGTAGGAGTTCCCTTTACGCTGGGTGGAACTTAGTTCAATGACAATATCCTAACAAATTACAAAATCTTGCCTATCCTCATATCATAAGAATATGCAATTGGTCATAAGCAAATGAAGATCAACAGCATGCATTATTCTACGCTTTCTAGACGGTAAGGGTAATGACAACTGAAAATGAATATAAGTGCAGTATCCAATTTTTTATAGATGGGAGTACACTATCTATCTAAATTTCGTAGTTATATTCGCAAATATAAAGTCGAATAGTGGAAACTAGCCAATCCTCTCTTGATCCATCACCAAAGCCTTCTACACCGTTAACACTTAGTCGTGTGCTGATTTACACATTTCGGCAACTCAAAGTTATAATTCCTCGTTGCTCTTCTTCCAGGATAAACTGTGATCACATGTATTAAAGTTTGCAACCAATCTACCCAAACTAAGTAGCACGCGAATAATGTGAAGCTTTTTAAGTAAAGCGTCCATAATAGGATGAACCAGAAAAGCCTTCAAACAAACAACCCAGTAAAAAAAAAGGCAAAAAGGCCACATTGTTACTTGCCCAACCATATCGATGCCGATAGAAAGAAACTGTCAACGAAGGGCTACACAGCTTGTGTAACATGCAATGCATTAAAATATGAGAAGTGGACATTGATGGAGAACCAAATAAATGTCACTGGACATTTACACATCACTCAATCCTTTGGCAGAATCAACTTCATAATATCAGTTATAAACACATCAAAGGAACTTAGAGATATCAATTAACAGCTCAAGTAAATTGCTCACTCAAACACTTGAGGCACAAGTTTACACAAGCTTAAAGTCAGAATTTTTAAACTTGAAGGACTTTTCCATTCTCAAAACCGTATGGAAACAACTTGTATGCGTTTATTGCCCAGGATAAATCCTGCGAACCTTGTCACAACGTTGTTGCAAATCCTATATCA
>JABCMJ010053752.1:0-15271 GCA_014822125.1 Arbutus unedo | reverse complement strand
AAAATTTAAAACTAAAAAAATAATTAGCTCTCAAATGCTTCTGGAAATTAAAGTAGAAAACTCTATTAAAAAGTTACAAATCCAACCAAGACCAAGAGGGCTAAAAATTATGGGCCACAGTTGAACCATGGGCCAGCCCAACAACCCGAATTATGTGGTACGGCCAGATTGATTGAAATCTGATCTGGGTCTCTCTCACTCTCAAGAATTAGGGTTTTGGCTTTGCTGAAGATCTAAACCCTTTAAAAGGACCTCACCATCCTCTCTGCATCCCACCTCTCGCTCTCTCTCTCTCTCTCCCCACCTCTCCCTTTCAATTGCAGAAGCTACAAACTGTGATTTGTAAGTTAGATGTCACTCTCATTTAATGTTTAGCTTTAATGTGTAAGAATGTCTCCGGCCGCCATTGTCGATGTACACACTGTATGTAGAGGTGCCTTTATCCGTATATTGGTTGACTTATGTTTAAGTTCTCATAGATCTGAATTTGACCTCTGATTGCTGTTTCCATCTGCCGTTTGGTAGCCGAGGAAATAAGGGGAAGTGAAGGGGAAAATAAATGTTTCGCTGTGATTGGGTGTTCGAATGAAAATGAAAACAGATAAAACATAACGTATCTGGAAAGTTTATTTGAGATCTAGGGTTTATTAATTTGGTAGTCCAAAAAGGTTAGATGCATTAATTTTTCTGTGATATGCATGTGATTTGAAATTTGCTTATTTTTAGACGACCTTATAAGCTAGATTTGCAGCACTGTTAGGGCTTGTTTGTTGAGGGTCACATTGCTGTCACCCTAGAAAGGGCTATTTGGGTTTGATGATTTGCTTACTTCATTGCACATCCAATACGATATCTGGGTCGTTAAGCTATCCCATTGAGTATAAATTAGCACACCCTCCCATATCCATATCTTAACACGTTACATATGACATTATTGTTTACGAGAATATCATTATATGTACCATATCCTCTTCTCTAAGAAAATACTTAAAACAACCTATTTATAACTATTCACCCATTGATAATAAATATCCCCTTCTCATTATATTTATCATTTCCAGCTAACAACGAGCCCGTAGTTCTGTTTAATGATGTCTGTTTACAATGTGAGAGAATGCAAACTTATGGTTTCTTTGCTATTTATCCCACCATTAGAAGAAGCATATACGGTAGATATTTCAAACTCAAGTCAAAACATTCAGCAAGATGCAGAATGAAGAGGGCCAAAACATGGATCTTTACATCCCCAGAAAATGGTATTCCATGGTTTCATTCCTGTTCCTAATGTAATATTTTCTGGGGTTTTTGAGTTTTGTGTTTTTCTGTTCTTTACTGAACTATGTTTGGTGATTACAGTTCGGCAACAAATAGGCTAGTCACTGCAAAGGACTATGCTTCGGTTCAGATTAACCTCGGGCATTTGGATGAGAGGGGTATTTATACCAGGACCTTCTCCACCTTTTCTCTTTGTGGTTATGTCCGTGCTCAGGTTCTTTTCTTTACCCTTCAAGTGACATTAAGCATTTGTTATGGAATTTTTGGACACTAGTTTTCAGTTTGTTGGATGGTAATTGGATTTTGCGTTTGGTTTCTTAGACCTGCTAAGATTGGCGTAGAAACTGATTGAAATTTGGTTTGCTGATATTAGAATTGTTTTTCCCGTGTAAGGGTTAACTACCCGATGAAATTTGAGATTTCAGGTGTTTGGAGGAGAAGGTAGGGGGATTTATGTTTGGGTGAGCAAACTTTACCACGTTGAATGCCAAGAACAATCAGTGGATGGTTGTAGGTTATGCGTGAGAGGGCAGAGGGGGACTAAGCATGCTATTACGCATAGGAGAGTATGAGATATAGTCCTTTGGATTGCCTTTGAGAGAACTGAGCATGCTTCTATGCCGTGATGCTTGTGTTCCGTTGCGGGCATAAAGTAAATTAGACAACTTTTGTCTCGGTAAATGGGATTTCTTTGTATCCTTTATCAAGCAAGGGTTGTCTAACATTCTATTACTGCATAACTGTACTCCTACGTTTTACTCATCTGAAATTCCTACCATTGTCCTTAAGTAGCTCCTTCTTGTGAATCTGGAAAGAGGAAGTTGCGTAGGGTAGTATAAAATGTGGTTCCTTTCGATTGCCTTTGAGAGAACTGAGCATGCTGTTACTCTGTGCTGCTTGTGTTCCGTTGCGGGCATATAGTAAATTAGACAACTTTTATGTCAGTAAATGGGATTTCTATGTGTCCTCTTTCAAGCGAGGGTGGTCTTAACATTCTATTACTCCATATCTCTTTTCCTTTCTTTTACTCGTCTGAAATTGCGGCAGTTGAGTTGTTTTGTCTTTCTTATTTGCTAATTCTATTGCGAATGCTGTTACTTCTTTTGGCCGATCCAAATGAGTTCTGAAATACAAATTGTGAGGCAACTCAATTTCACCCGGCCTAGATGAAATTGGTATGGCAGTCTCAAGGGTTTTGCATGTTTTCTGTCATGTCTTAATCCAGGGAACTGCCGTACATACATTCTTATTTTCCTCTTATTGAGGATTTGAAAGTTATGGACATAGTTCTGACAACGTTGTGGTGTTCATAGAACTATTGAAAGCGTGAAAAGACTGTTGATATTTGATCCCGCCCTATGGAAAGAAGGGAGACTGACAATCATAATTTTACGACCCATTCAGTCTGTTTTATGCTTACAAATTCTGGTCTATGCTTTCCATGCCTTTGCTTCATATAATTTTCTTCCAAATCTATTTCTCAATGAAACCCAGGATTTGGGGGGCCGTAGTTCAGCCCCCGCACTACAGGGGGATGCACTACAGCTCTCGAATCTGGTGAAACCCGTACTCATTTCTATGTTGTTAATTATAACAGACATATTTTCTTTCGAATCTTCTTGTTCCGATTTGATGTGTCAAAGTTTGTTCAATTTTTCAAGTGTTTCCGAACTTTCCACTGCGACTCAAATCTGTTCCTTCAGGGAGATGCAGACAGTGCCCTAGATCGGTTGTGGCATAAGAGCAAAGGTGAAGTCCGACAGCAGCAGTAGGAGAGATTCTGGGTTTTTCTGTAGTCTTCACTTTCTGCCTGAGGTATAAATGTTGCCATTTTTAGGGTTATGAAATCCCTTCGGCCCTTCTCTATCAGCGGCCGTGATACGTGCAGCTTCTCTTGTGTCGTTTCTGATCAATTTTTTTAGGCGAACATTTATTCGTCTTCATTGTTGGACCATACCCTAAATGCTAAATGTGGTCGTATGGAAATTGAAGCCAATTTGTTTCCAACATGTTTATTGAAGTACTTGGGGGCAAATTGATGGCATATTTGAGCTTGATTCGCCTCGTTGATGTACTGATAAATGACCTAAACTGATCGAGTTTGAGTTCATATTCGCTTGTTGAAAACATATTCGAGGTTTGTTCTTTGTATTGGAAAATCAATTTTGAACATTGTTTTGGAACTTGTTAAACACTTGAAGCAACCTCGAACAAGATATAGCATTGAATCTTTCATCTTTTGATTTGTGAAAAACTCTGGGTTGTCTAGACTAACCTCGTAATCAACTCGACTGTTCTTTTTGAGATTTGTCTCTTCTCTCCTCACAATCGAATCAAGTTTTAATATATTTTCGAAGCTTGTAAAGGTTATGAACTAAGGGCCTGTTTGTTAAGGGTTATAAAATGATATAAAATAGTCCATTGTTATTACTTCAATCTGGATTTTGTTGCGATTTGTTTACTTTCTGTACTCGATATATGATATTTGAGTGATTATTTTGTCGGTGAAATATTTCATCCCTCTCTATCCATATCTCATCTGTTTTTATGATCACATCATTATTTATTAAAAAAAATTCATTCATCTATTGGTATAAAAGTATTCGAAAAAGTCACGTATAACAATTATACGTTTATAATTTTTCTATTTCTTATTGTTATTTTTAAAATATAACCCCTAAGAAACGGATCGTACGATTAAATGATTTTCTACTAAGTTGATTTGGTATGTTCATAAAGTACATTAATAAACAAGTTATTAATGGGAGAATTATGACAGCAACAAATAGTAACAAAATACAAAAATCCATCTCTATCGGTTATCGTTTGATAATGAAATAAAGGATTCAATGGATGCCATGTGTAAATAGTCCAAATCACACATATCCACTTGACCAATTAGGAGTTGAAGCCTATATCTATGCTTATAGTTTTTTTTATGTCATTATCATCATGATTTGGGCATTTTTCTACATCTATCACCATCTCTCTCTCTCTCTCTCTCTCTCTCTCTTTTTCTCTCTCTGGAAATGGATGGTTAGAAATGTGGTGCAAGTTTGGTTGGCTTCTACTAGTAATGGATGATACTCTTATTTCATCCACAAAGAATATACATGGCAGTATGGCACACTTATTTTGGGGCTTGAATCCTCTTGACCATCTTGGTCTTGTGTCCCCACCATAGTCTTCTTACAATTTGTTTGAGGTTCATAAATAAATGGTTACATATTTGTCTGTTGAAAGTGAATTTTAGGGTTACATGTGGGAAAAAATTTCAGTCCTCGAAAATTTATTCAGAAATTTTTTCATAATTTAAAATTAATAGGCTAGATTTACTTGTAGATTTTAAAATTTAAATAAATCTTGACCGTTAATTTTGAATTCGGAAATGTTTATTGAGAAAGGTTTTTAACACGGTAACACTTCTCTTTTCTTTGGCAAATAATTGATGGTACATGTATTTGGTTACATGACTTCCAAAATTGGCTACTCGTGAAGATTTTTATTATAATATGGAAATTAAGTATTTTCAAATTTCTTAGACGCGTTAACAAAAATTAAAACAAAATATAAAATAGTATTGAAAACCCATTTGTTTCTTTTATCGTTCAAGATAGGTGATTTCTTAATATAATTTTTAGTGTCCGGACTAGTTTAGTATCCTCAGTGTCTTACCATTTACTAACGGGGTCTAATTAAAAGCATAGCAAAAAATGATATCACCTAGACAGTTTCGAACTTGAGATTTTAAGAATGAGCAAACTCTTAAGTCTCAATCCTTAACGACCAGATTAACATCTTTAGCTTTAAAATGTGTGATTTTTACAGGTGTCTATTATGTTTTGATTTTAAAAAAGTTTCATAGAATTTTGAAATTGGTAAAAAAAATTAAATTAAAAAAGAAACTCTAAGGGAAAACTATAATGATCATGTGAGATGGTAGTAATCAAATTAGGCTAAATACAGAACAAATAAAAAAATAATTGAAAAACTATCATCACTCTAGCATGTGGCTACCCTATCATAAACCAGTGTTGGAAAAATAGACAATAAGAGAAGATAGTCGGTAAGGAAGAGAGAAAAAATGTCCCTTCGTCTTTCAAAGCGTTGAAAATCTCGATACGGTTCAAAATATCACTGGCGTTATTTAGCTATTTGTTTCGTCAACAAATAAATAATCGTTGATGATTTCCTATTCGTCATCTCTGACTTTGAGTTTTGTCTCTTTTCTTTCTATATAATATACTCAGACGCCCTTCTTTGCCGTCGCTAAGGAAAAAATTAATAATGTGACTAAGTAATGTTTCGTCTGTTGGTTTTCTAGCCGAAGAGGAGTTTATTGGATGTGTTTTTCAGTATCCGGCCCGCACTGCTCAAGTGAGCATGCAACTCCGTATAAGGATATTTTTTTCTTCTGTCCACTCTTCGTTGACACGAATTAGTTCCAAAATAAAATAAAATAAAATAAAATAACCCATCATTATCAAAACAAAAACAAAAATAGACAATGGGAACATTTTTAACCAATCAGAGTAGAGTAAAAGGAGGAGAAAAAAGCGCATCTGATTATTTTTTCAACGTAAGATAAGACCGTGTTTGGAAGAAAACAATTTCTCTTCCCATGTTTGACTCCAATTTCAGAGGAGAAGGAAAAAAAAGTAAGTAGAAAATATATTTCCAAGATTTTCACTGTCCTTTTCCTTCGGTGCCATATTTGTTGTTGCAACTTTAAGTTAGGAATTTTTTCTGGCCAAACAAATGACAGCATAACTCGTGTTTGAAATTATCTATGTTAAATTTTTAAATTTATTAAAATTTATTCGATTTTGATTTCAGAAAAAAATAAAAAATTTCACATATAAAATTATGGACGTGCAAGAAATTATATTACAGTTCATTTTATTGAAAACAAATTTCGAATTCAAAATTTCAATAGCATAACTATATTTGACTAATTCTAAAGTAAATGAGATTAGAGTAATTTCTTAAACAATAGAAAGTCAGTCAAATTTACCCATTAAAAAATGGCCAATTTTAAAGTAAATGAGATTAGAGTAATTTCATAAATTATAGTTGAGGCCGGTATAATTTTTATGGGAATTTTTTTAAAAAAGATTTTCCCTCTTAATTAAAATTATCAATTTCGTATATTTTTTTTACTAGTACACTATATACCAGTAGCGATTTGTACCGTTTAGAAAAGCACGGAGCAGACTCGTACGATAACTGGAACGATACAAAGCAGGCTGATATTACTACGAGACTAATAAAATGCGTAACGCCTGATACCGGACGTTACAGTATTAGATCAATAACTTTGTTCCTAATCACTTTTTCCTTTTTTCTTCACTGTCCAAACACAACTTTATATTTACAGCTGAAAAGCAGCCACGAGGCATTCAGATTTTCATAGTCTCTTCCTAACCACTCGATTTTATTTACCGAATCAGATCCCAACCTCACTCATACCCCCGCGTCTCTCTCTCTCTCTCTCATACATACGTACACGCATATAGCAATTGTGCGTGTGGTCGTACATTGATCTCTACTTTCGAATCTCTGCAAAATTCTAATTGCATAACTCGTAAAACTTCATCGGTGATCTTAAACTCCGATTCCGAGACCTGAAGAGGTCAGTTTTTAGCGCCAGAATTCATATATCTCTCTATGTATATGTGTATGTATGTATGCACGCACACATATATGTGTTCATGTCTGTGATATGTACGGAGGTGTGATTGGAAAATGGATTTAACCTTACGGAGTGACGCAGATGAAGAGAAACAACTCCATCGAAATTAGGAAGAATTGCTTTTGTTTTAGTTTATATAGTTTGCTGTTCTAGCCTGTTAGTGTGTTTTTGTTCACTTGCCTGTTTAATCTTCGATATTTCCAATTTCAGTTGTTTCTAAATCTCTATGCATGTACCTTTTACCGTAGAGACTCTGTTTGGTTGCTATTTCAGAATTAAGTTATCGGTTAATTTTTTTTTTTTTTATGAACAAACTTATTTGTTTGGCAAATTAAAACTTAACTTTTCGTTTTTCAAGTTTTTTTATTTTTGTGGAGATGAATTTATTATGCAGAAATGTTAATCTGGTCCTGTAATAAGTTTATAGGGACAGGTTCTGTGTCAATGGAATCTCATCATCCATAGATTACGGATTGGTTTTGGTTGTTCATATTAATAGGAAAATGATGTGTGTTTTTGTTTTACAAAATGGTGTGCTGAAAATCGGATTCTGAAACACCAATGGAAAAAGTTTTGGGAAACCCGAGATTCGGTTACAAACCACTGGTTTTAGAGTTTGGGGTCATTTTGGCTGCTGGACAACAAGTTCATTTGATATTCTAGGCAATTTGTGGCCAGGCTGTATCTGACAATTTAAATGGACAAGGTTCTTTTAAATTGATGCACTCGCGATGTACAACCAAAATGCTATTTTCATTCATATAGATTTCTGAATGAGATGAATTAGTTTCTTGGTCTGTATTTTAGATATGCTTGAACAGCTTAAAGCATGACATCTTGGAAAAATGAACAACTGAACTCCACCATTCCCAAGGGGGCAGCAAAAGAAAACCTGAGAATTTCTAATCTCAGTTGATGTGTATCCATGAAAGCTTTAAGCAGCCGACGTTTGGTCTGGTCCCGAGATTTGCTTATTTTGAATAAACACTTCTTCTTGTACTAGTCATACTTTCCACGAGACACTCAATAAACTAATTCCTTGAAGTTTTTATTTGATCTTTTTGGCAGAAAAATTGTACTATTTCTAGTAGCTTATGCACTATCTTATATTTCCACTTTTTTCTGTTAAATAAATCGTTGATGAAGATATTTATATCATTTGAAACAGAAATGATGCTTGGAGATACAACTAATGATCGTGGAGAGGAAATTAAGGTAAGTTTTGGTTACCAATGCAATAATAGACAGCTCGATAATTCCTGTGACAGACCCAAAGGAATTGAAATTTCACCTGGCATTAAACTACGAGGAGCCAGCAGTTCCTTTTCTTGTCTATCTGGAGCTGCCATAAGTGCCAATGCGACACTGGCCAACACAAATATCTGCAATGGCTTATTCGGAGCAGAAATACTTCCATCTTTGGACTCCCCCAAGTCGTTTCGAAGAATACCTTCTTCACCCTCTCTTTCAAAGTTGGATCTTTTATCATCTTCTCTCCAAAGTAGTATGTCAAACTTAAGTTGTAGTCCTTCCACTGCAAGTGGAACACCTGAATATGATTCATTTTTGCTACCCATGAGTGCTCCTTCCAGAAGTGAAGGTTTCCTTAGTGCTATGGAAGTA
Source organism: Arbutus unedo (assembly GCA_014822125.1). Taxonomy (NCBI): domain Eukaryota; kingdom Viridiplantae; phylum Streptophyta; class Magnoliopsida; order Ericales; family Ericaceae; genus Arbutus; species Arbutus unedo. Next base: position 6,681 of record JABCMJ010053752.1, on the reverse strand, counting down.
CAAGTGGCAGGTGGTGCAGCTGGTGAAGACAGAGTTCAAGCTGTTTGCTCCGAAGAAAATGGTTGGCTTTTCTGTTCAATATATGATGGCTTCAATGGCAGAGATGCAGCTGATTTTCTGGCCGGAACCTTGTATGAAACAATTGGGTCCTACCTTAACTTACTAGATTGGGAACTGAAGCAAGATTTGGTTGGAGATTCTGATTCTGACGAGCGGTCCCTCCAGTATATTTTGGAAGATAATGATATTAACTGTAGAATTGCAAGAGCCAGTAATGAGGATTCACTTGGTAACTGTTTCGCCAAGGGACCTTCCCATGGTAAAATGGAACATCCATCTTGTTCATTCAAGCAGAAGGTGCTTGATAGCCTTCAACGTGCTCTTAGTCAGGCTGAGAATGATTTCTTGTACATGGTTGAACAGGAAATGGAGGAACGGCCAGATTTAGTATCTATTGGCTCTTGTGTCTTGGTAGTACTTCTACATGGGAAAGACTTGTATACCCTCAATTTAGGTGATAGTCGAGCTTTAGTAGCAACTTATAGCGAAGGAGGTGGTATGGATGGCAAGAAACTGCAAGCCATTCAACTCACTGACAGTCATACAGTGGACAATAAAGTAGAAAGAGATCAACTTATACATGATCATCCAGATGACCCCGCGACAATTGTTGGTGGAAAAGTTAAGGGAAAGTTGAAGGTGACTAGGGCATTTGGAGTCGGATACCTAAAAAAGGTAGGAAGTAAGTTGTTTTTCTGTCTTTAATTACCGCATAAATCTCGTAACTGTCCTTCTAGAATCTTCTGTTCCATAACTTGGAAAGCTAAAAGGTCTATGTCAAAAGAACATGTGCTTCTTTTATCGAAGTTCAAATTACACATAAGTGTGTCCCCGATAATGTTATCCATGTGTCACATTCTGTATTTCTTGAATGCTTACATTTATTTTTTTTCTTCACCTTACATTATCTAGATGCTTCCGTTGTTTTTTAGGTAAAATGGTGTTTACTAAGTAACATGGGATGGAAGGAGAGACTTCTGTATCGTTAGAAACTAGCTTGACTTCTTACATAATTGGGGCATGTTCCACTAAACGTTCTAGGCATGTATCCTATGTACTTTAAGTGCCGAGTGCTTGACATGGTTACTTCACAAACTTAAAAGACTTTATGTAATATTTGTTTTAACGAAGTGGGGGTGTCTTGTGATAGAGGAACTTGAGGCTGCAAATTTGCATTGTCTGAATTATGCCAATGATGTCACACAATTTTGTATGGCAAGCAGCATTTCTAGAAGGGAATCAACCACATTAAGCGGAGTCTGGCCCTTTTATTAGCAAGTAGAGGTAAAACAATTCGTTGATCTGCCAGTTCCTAGGTCTTTTCATTCAATCTCATTTGCCAAAAAATGGCACTGGGAGAATGTTAGTCTATCCTTGTTGGTCATGCATACTGGTTATTTACAATACGTGAAGTGATGTAGTGTCAACAAGGATAAAAAAGTATCTAGTAACTGTCCTAGACATAAGTTGGAGCTCCCGAGATAGTGAGTCTAGTATCTTGCCGCCCTGTTATTGCGATTACGATTTATTAATTCCTCACAATACTTCTTCTTTCTTGTGCAGAAAATCTTGAATGATGCTTTGATGGGCATTCTTCGTGTTAGTAACCTTACAAGTCCTCCATATGTGTCCACTCAACCATCACTAAATGTCCACAAAATCTCAAGTTCTGACCACTTTGTTATACTCGGGAGCGATGGTTTGTTTGACTTCTTCAGCAATGACGAGGCGGTAAATCTTGTACATTCGTATATCTTGAACAACCCATCTGGTGATCCCGCAAAATTTCTTTTGGAGAAGCTTGTAGTTAAAGCAGCCAATTGTGCAGGTACAGTCATTGTATTGTACAGTTACCTAGAAGTTGATTATTTCCTTATTTGGTGATGAGTTGGGTTTTCAATATTGTATAGTTATTTCCTGAAAACCTTGAGCAAGGGAATTAGCCTGTTAATATTAGTGAACCACCATTTGGCCGTAGGACTTACCCTTGTGCAAAGTTCTTCCTAGTTTTTGAGCCAATGGTCCAAAGAAATGAAACTCCGGGGAAGGGAGGGAAGGCTTTTGTAGATTATGAAAACACCTATACCGGAGAGTTTGATGCCTCATTGCCTGATGTTTTTTCATCTTGTCATGTATGAACTTCATCTTGCATACTGTTAGAGTTTGCCCCGATTTGATTAAATGTTATCTTCAAAACTAGTATATAAGCTTGAACAACTGCTCCACTCATTGCCAATTATGTTTTGAGTTGAATGTTTTAACATAATATTAGAGCTAGGGTGTCACAATTTTTTGGACGAGACTCTCTTGTTTGATTGCCTCGTTGTTTGTGTCTTACGTGCACCTTATTTTGTTTGGATACATGTGTTATGAATTCGTTATTACCTCTCCATGTGCGGGTCAGGCGTTGCACGTGCGGGTGAGTTTGAGTGTTAGAATTTGTCCCACGTGCATTAATTATTACCTCTAAAACTAGTATATCGGCCTTTCCACTCATTGCCATTTGGTTTTGACTTTAATGATTCAGCATGTACGTTTTCTATATGCGTTGCTTATAAAATGCGGTTCAAATATATTATACTTCAGAAGGTTAAGTAGCGAATGACGAAGAATTAATAGTCATCAACACCACGAAAAAGTTATGCCGGCAACTCCTGAATTCAAAGTACCTATATTTAGGCACATTACTTGGTGCCTTGGTGTAAAAAGCATTGTTTTTCCTTATTGCAGGTTTCAGTACAGAAGAATTGATGAGTATACCTGCTGGAAGGAGAAGGAAATACCATGATGATGTAACAGTAATTGTAATCATCCTGGGGACGAATAAGCGCACTTTGAAGGCATCAACTTGCCTGTAAGTTGTTTGGCATCAAAACCCGGCAAACGAAAATTATTTCATTTAAATTTTGTGCGTCCATTTCCCTTTTCTTTGAAGATTACAAATATTTTGAACTTTGTAATAAAAGGTTGTGTTGTAAATATGTCATACCTGATATCCAATTCATGTTGCTCATCTTTGCATGGATATTGTTGTGTTACCTTATTTTTGTGAGTTTCTATTCCCACAAAGAGAAAGTCTACACACGCCAAATACACAAATCCGAACGTAAATGTTCCCGGAACTGTTCGATGTATGTGGAGTCTTCTAAAATAATATGGACCTCACGTACATCGGATGATTCCAGATACATCTATGTCCGAATCTGTGCAATAAAGGTGTGCATAGACTTGCTTCCCACATATAGTTGATGCCAGAACTGCTGAGACTTTATCTGTTTGGGTTGGCCAATGGCCAACACTGTGTTTAATAGTTTTTGTGGGGTTTGAGAATGCTCTCTCCCCTTTCTTGATCGGTTGGATTCTCCAAACATATTCTCTCTCTCTCTCTCTCTCTCTCTCTCTCTCTGCCCCCAAGTGTGACTGCAAGAGCAACAATTCTTTAGCGTCGACTTCCTGTATTCTCATCGGTTGGCACTTCGATGTCCTCTTTCAAAGGAAGGAGAAAGTATAGAATAGCTTAACTTGCAAGTAACAGCATATCTTTTTGTAGTGAGCCAAATCCGGATATGAATTGGGCCCGTTGCAAGGCATGGCACAAAGATCAACTCATATTGGCCGGACCGGAGGCCCAAGGTGGTCTGCACTGTTTGTTCAACCAGCTGATCTTAAACCGGCGTGTGTTCACTATATGGACCGGTTTGAGGATTAACGTTAACAGAATGGTCCAACCAGCTTGGCTACAATTATGCTCCATGTGAACGCCAGATGGCTCGATCCTAACACACAGCATTTGACATGGCATTTTGTGTGTCATGCATGACGTCATTGGTCGCGACAATTATTTGTGACGTCACTAAGCGCGTGCCTCACACGTACTATGTTGGAGCCCAATCTAGGTTTAACTATATAAGGTGTTTGATAAATGCTAATAAATATGCTTTCATTGAATTCTATAAGTATTTTCAGCCTTCTCTCTCAATAACTAACTTGAATATTAGAGTGTCCCCCGACTGACAATGACTGGACGACACGAATTAGCTCTTATTTTTGCAGTTTAGAGCCGTGTTGAAGTGATTTTCCACTCAAATAACTCATATGGAGATCAACTGGATAAAAGACCTCACAATTTCTAGGGTTTGTACTATTTTCTAATAGTGAGATGATGCCTAGGCTCCAAGTAAGTTCGTGTCGAGCTCGTGCCCTCGTGACGTATTTGCAACCTTCGTGCCAATTGACTCATTGTATTACAATAGCTTAAGTAATGGCATTTCACTAATTTTAGTGGTATGAGAGGTTAGTGAATAATAATAAAAAAAAGTAAGAAATATCAGAATAATTTTAAAAATCTAAAAATGCACACTAATTTTTTTTTGTTTGTTTGTTTGTTTGTTAAATATTTTAGCTATTTCTGTGTCCTTGAGATGTAAGACATGAGTGAGTCCATGGTAGGGGCCAGCTATATTCTGTATTTTTTTCATTTGACCTTTGCCTCAGAATGTCAAAGGGTCATCCAATTGCTAGGAGAGAATAAGAAACCCTAGAAAGTAATCAACATTGAAATGACAAGCCAAGTGGGAATTGGAAATATGAGTGTTATTTCTTTTTTGGTTCAAAAATAAATTTATACATAGTTTTTCTACGTACTTGTCAAGAAGTATTATTCTTAGCATCACACAATTATAACATACACAATTTTAACGCACAGATCCGAACACATATATGTTCAATACATGTGAGAACCCTTTTTATATTATGAGCTTCACGTACATTAGATGGTATCAGACGGTTCCAGATATATTTGAGTCCGGATCCGAGCAGTAAATGTTGTGTTCTTAGAGTTTTTCCACACAACCATCTGCACGGATCCACTGCACTTACGTCGGGACTGAAATTCAAGTTTCAACATGTGTTCTGAGAGCTAAACCACCACACTTACGTCGGGACTAAAGCTGAGGTCTCAGTGTGTGTTTTGAGCACAAAACCACCACATTTAAGTCGGGACTTAATTTCAAGTTTCAACATGTGTTCTGAGAGCTAAACCACCCCACTTACGTTGGGACTAAAGTTGAGGTCTCACCACGTGTAATGCCCCGATTTTTCAAAAATGTTAAATAAAATGTTTAACAACAAAAGATTACTTTTCCATTTAGCAAAATAAGTGTCGATTACATATTTGAAAAATGGAGATACAAAATAGAAAAAGAGTTCGACAATATCTAGGTGAACCATGATGCAATGACGTCCTCCTTAAAAGTGTTGTCATCAATGGCTGAATAAGAGGGCTCGGCTACGTCATCGGTGACACCAGGCATTGAAGGTCAGGGGCATGGAAAAATTGCACAATGAGCGATAAAGCTCAGTAAATAAAATCTATCCTAATCCAATTTATGTCACATAACGTATGATACATGAACAGGTAAAAAACAATGATATAACAATAAGCGGAAACAATAGCGATAGTAAGTTATCAGAGTATGAATTGCGCAATATAAGTTAAGTCAAGTCAACTTTCTGGACTAACTTTAGATCTCGACACATGTCTAACCGACTCATAAGTGTCTAAAATCCATTTCAAAATCACACGTTCAGGTCAACACCCATGTTGCTCATTAGTCAAAATCATTTCCAAAATAGTTTTATGATATTCTCGACCGATATGGTACTGACCCCCAAGCTGAACTTTGTATTCGACGCATACGTACCCAAACATCGAATCCCGTATTCCATGTTCGCAACTATTATGTTCTCGAGCGTTATGCCTTCCATATGTCGTGCCTCGATATAAAAATCCTACCTCCATCATCAACTATGGTTTTATTTAGAAAAGACACATGCCTAAAGAATATAACTGGCTCATGACATAACTTGATTTAATACATGAGATGTGACCGACTCGACTCCAAGACATAGCCCGGTGGTATAAGACAATAGTTCGGCTGAAACACATCTCAGTGTTTTTTTTTTAAATCTCATTTATCGTCAAAAATACATGAGTGAACATGCTCAAAGTGACATAACGTGTACTTAGACTTTCGTTTCTAAGTTGGAGACGTGACTCAAAAAGCAACTAGGTTATCAAGATGTCAATAGGATGTCATGCTTCATGATGTTAATTGAAATGTAAAAACCATATAAGCATAAGCGCGAATTATAGACATAATTATGAAAGACAACATAGCATCAGTTATAAAACATAATGTATAAGTCATGAAGCACAGAACATAAGTTATAAAGGATAATGCATAAGTCATAACGCATAATGCATAAGTCATCCGCTTGATAGATGGGTCATCTGAATGCTAGATGAGTCATCTAGATGGTAGGCGGATCATTCAGATGGATGACCATACATATTCGATCGATTATGGTATCGGAGTTGAAAAATTCAAAGTCGATGTTGTGGGATTGACAATAGGGTTAGAATGGACATGCCTTGGTTTCAAAGTTTATTTGGTCTCATGAGTATTTTGCTATGATTTGAATTTGAAAATTCTACTAATTCCATTGTTTTTAAATGGGAGTACTTTCTTATTTTTATTAAATTAAATTAAAGTGCAGACATCTTTACTTAAAGAAAATAAGTACATACTAGTAACAAAACAGAACTACAGGTAGGGGTGT
>JABCMJ010053747.1:9177-19893 GCA_014822125.1 Arbutus unedo | reverse complement strand
TACCACCAAGGTAATTATTTATGAAAAAGATTAGGTTAATCAAAATATAAATAAATGCATGATTCAAATTAATTGATGAACTTAAAAAATTATTCGGCTTATTTTCATATGACAAACTTAAATTTTTTAGATTGCTATCAATGTCTGATCAATGTAATTTATTTGCATAGACAATTTACATATTGAGAGATACAAAATAAAAATTCTGGATCATCAAAATAGATTATCAAACTCAAATTTTTGTGAAACTATTTTAGGGCTTTAATGAAATAAGCAGCCAGATGTATATGTTGACATTTATTCAGGTTTCAATAAGCTGTGGATCTCCACTCATTTAGGTTTGCTTGGAATTCAAGAATCAAGATGGATTTTGATCCCTTTATCTCACCATAATAAATTAATAGCAAAGATTGGGATCACAATATCGTGTGATTATATGTATCGTGGGGCGCATATAGTGATGTTTATAAACACTTGGAAAAAATAAATAATTAAACACATAAGCAGAAACACCCGTAGAATTTAAGGGCTTTTTTTCTTGGACCGAAATACATAATTTATTCTTAGTTTTTTTGTTTTTATTCAAACAAATTGTGCTGATTAGTTCGTTAAATTTTTTATGAATTACCTTTCTGTCTTAACGAGAATAATCAAATAAATAATTATGTCCAAAAATTAAAAATAAATTTATTAAAGAAAAACTAATTCGAAACATACACATGTTTTGAATTATTTGTCTTTTTTAAACTTTTTAAAATTTTGGTTTATGTTATTTTATTTTTCTAAAATCTAGATGAACTATAATTTATAAGAGTTTAACATGAAATAAAAAATGTAATTTTTTCAAATAAACATAAAAAAATAATTAAAGAAAACTGGGCCAAGTCCAACCAGCTGCCCATCTTTTTTGAAGTGACATTAATACCCAAAGGGGCACAATCATCACCCCTTTTCCTCACCACCCTGCACCTAATGAGTAGAAAAAAATTAGAGAGAGGGAGAGGAATCTCTTCTATATAAGACTTGGACCATCCCAACATTTACCCATTATACTCGAGACCATCTCTCTTTCCTTCTCTCTCCATTCATGGCTTCCACTGCCAAACATCTCTCATTCCTCTTCTTGTTCTCTCTCTTATCTTTTCACCTTAGCCATGCTAGAGAGCTCAATTCTTTCAGTAAATTCACAAATTCCCCATCTACAACCACCACCCCCAATGCCAAAGAAACAGTAGTAGTCCCCAACAAGGAACAAGAGCCAAGCTTCCTTCCAGACACCCAAAGTGGCTATGGCCTTTACGGCCACGAGTCTGGTCAACTTCCACCCACCACCGCCACTCCCGCCGCCAAAACCACCACCGATACATTCTACACCACCGCCAAAACAACGACTGATGCACCCTACACTGCCACCCCCAACACCAACAACTATCCCTACTCTTATTACAACAAGGAAGCTTATGCGACTGACCCACAGGGCATGAGTGACACCAGGTTTGGAGATTTTTTTTTTTTAATTTCCCGTACTCTTGCAGTGTTAGTTCTTTCGTAGATTTGAGTTCAACATTCAGTCAGATTGTCATAAGTAGAGATCTAGGCGAGTCGTAAATTCGGACGTTTTAAGGTCAAATTTTGTTAACAACAAATTAAGGTAATTACGTCTTTGTGCGGTCAATAAGCTCAAAACATTAGGAATTAGTCGACGTTTAGACAGAAATTTCCTAAGGTTTATCCCAACTTAAATTTAAACCGATCCGTACACCTCGGCTATAAAAAAAAAAAAACATTCAATCACCTAGTGGGTATAAAATTTGCATATATATATATATATATATATATATATATAAGTTCACTTGGGATAAGAAAGTATCCCAAGAAGAGTGAGGCTGAGTTTGTACTAATATATTTTTTCGTCAAATATTATGATATTATTTTGTATTTTTCGTATACTTTTTTTTCATTTTTACTCAATTCTAGGTGAAAATTCCAAAAAGTATACAGTGATCCGAAATTTCACAAAAAAAAATAGACAAGACAGTGCCAATTAAGACACTAAAAATAGTAAAAACTATTTGATAAACTTTTTGAAATTTTTGATCCTAACATTTTGCTATTTAGCATATTCCCGTATTTTTTTTTTCGTGAGAAATTTATATTTCGTACAAAATCATCAAGCAGGTTCATGGACAAAGGCACTACCACCACCGACAACAACCCCTACAAGGAGGCTTATGTGACTGACCCACAAGGCTACAACAACAATAAAAACTACTACAATGGTGCAAACAACTACTACAACACTGAGAAACAAGGGTCGAAAACTGATACAAGTCTCATCGACGGCAGCTACACCACCACCGGTCGCACCACCACCACTGAGGCCAACAATAACTACTACTACAATGGAGCCAACAACTACAATTCCAATACCCAGAAACAAGGAATGAGTGACACAAGGTACTTGGCTAATGGGAAGTATTATTATAATGTTCCTAAAGAGAATAATTTTGGTAACAATGGGTATGAGAACTCAAGAGGGGTTAATTACAATAACAAGGGGTATTATGGGAACAACGAGAATACATACATGGAAGGGTACCAGAACCAAGAGCAGTTCCAAGAGAATGAAGATGAGTTCGTGCCCTAAGCTTACTTCATCTCTCTATGGCTTAAATTAAATTTGGTGTTTGTTTCCTAAGGAAAAATGTTTGAAAGTATACATTAATTTATGAGGGTGTTTGTGTTTTACTTATAGTACTGGTTTTCCTTGCTTTGGAAAGCAAAAGTATGAGACTATGATTTTGTTTTTGTTGTTGGTGCGTGATCAACATTTAAATAAGTTGTAAATTCGCTATTATTGATGCTTTTGTTGTTAGTTAATGCATCACTCGAGCACACAAATACATATACCTTTTTTTATCGAGTAAAAAAATAGTGGTGGACCGACCAATTATAGCATCATCTCTCAAGTGTTACCATATGGACTCTAGATCTAATGGTGGAATTAGGAGTTTGTTTCAAAGGGGTGGCTTATATATATATATACAATCTTTGTAGATTTTTTTACACATAATAAACAACTAGATGATAGCGACAACAATTTACGAGGAAGTAGATTTTCTTACGCGTAATGAACAATTTACGAGAAATATATATGGTGTTCTTTTTCTCTAGCTTAGGGTTTTATATATGGTTAGTTACGTTCATATAAGTGTTATGCAACTAAATTTCTGAATCCCGATTACCAATATTGTCAAATATTAACTGATATATAACCGTATTATCTATATAATTACGTATTCAAATTCCACAATTTAAAACCCTTCTCTAAGCTAATAAAATTAGGGGGTTCAATCCAGCCCCACCTTTACCATTTTCATTCCTCTAAGTCTTGGCTGAATTAATCATTAATTCTCAATGCCAACATATATATATATATATATATATATATATATATATATATATATATAGATACACACACACACACATATTCTTCTAGATCTCCACATTCTTAGTGTGTCTCATCATGGTTCTCCTTAGTCCTTACCATGCTTGCCAACAGAAAGTGGAGATATTATGATTAATAGGGACAAACATTTAATGATGGAAAAGAGTGGACATTTGTGACCCTTTGGCTCTCAATTGGCCTTATTCTTTACTTTCGTCTTTCTCTTTTTTGAACATAGTTTTGTCTTTCTCTTTTTTGAACATGGATCACTATGCTGAAAGTATAAAGCAATTCTTCCAAAACAAAAACATTGATTCTCCTCCCCTTATTGTTCTCATATTTGTTAATCAAGCACCTTAGAGTATCTCATATTAGTATCAATTGTGGCTCTCCATAGCACTATCAAAGTTTCGCGATGTAGAAAAAAAACTTGTGTCAAATTTCGTACAAGGTCTTCCAGCTGTTAAGTCTTGCCGCATAAATATAGGAGCAACTGAGGCAAAATTTAAGAATTGAATGATGGTAGTAAGACTAAAATTTTTTTTGTTCTCAGCAAAAATATCCTCAATATATTGAAATTGAAAAATTCAAGTGCAAAACAAAAGGACAAAGAACAAAGGGAGCCCTTTGTTAGCAAGAAACCAACCTTAGGACCCCCTCATCAAAAGAAAACAAACCAAACCAAACAGGCGATCAATGAATGAAAGCGATCAGAGCTCAATAGGATTGTTCGATCTCCATCTTCTCACCCTCAACCTAGAAGCCTCACAAAATTAGGAATCTGATTGATTGGATGTTCCGGACGAAATCTTCAATTGCTACCCTAGCTGGGACTTGATTAGAAGTGCAAAAAGATGACATTTGAATATGTAGAAGGATTGAAGAAACAATTTTGCATTAAGACTCTTATCCTATAAGAAATCGATAGGGCAAACAATTCAAGATTTGAATAGCTAATGAAAAATATAACCAAAATTGTCGATAACAAATCACAAAACTCCAGAAGTCATGCAAAACTCATTTTGAAAAAAAATAATATATATATATATATATATATATATATATATATATGTTATGTCTCGTACTTGACGTCAAAATAATTAATAGTTAGATTGTCAGTAGGACGAAAAAAATTCAAGTATCCTTTTTGATGCACATTTCACAAATTTTAGTATACTCACACATACTTGTATATGATGATTTTGACATAAATTAACAGATTTTTCCCAATTTATGGATTTCAATTTAGGGTGAGGAGTGGGCACTATTTAATAATGGCAAAGAATTTATATTTTCAGTTGGTGAACCACTAGGAAGTAGCAAAAGGCAAGGAGAGGATGACAATGAAACAAAAGTGACAACTATTGGAATATTTTCTACCCCGTGAATGGCGGAGTGAATTGATCTTTGTTTCTTTACCTTTGATTGTGCCCATAATTTAAGCTTCAAAGGTTGAAACTCCTTTTGACATACATATGTTCATGTTACGGATATAGTTTTTTAATTTGATTTATAATGAGCAACTCTGGTTGGCTAAAAAGAAAATTACGATGAAAAGTAAAAGTAAGAGCAAATAAAGTGAAAGAAATATTTTATTTTTTATACGTTTGGTTCATACAACAAATTTTTTCCAGATCTTGTAAGAAACTTTTTCATGATATATTCTCGAGTTGTCGACGCATAGGTGCAGCCAGAGGTTTCCCTTCTGAGTTAATTTTCTCAATAAGTGGGCCCTTTCCCTTGGGGGCAGAAGAACCCACTTGTCCTTCTCCATCAATCCTGGTGGTACTCATCACTTCACTCAGCACGTTAACACAAATTCTCCAATCGTTATGCTTATAATAAGAAAAGAGACTATCGTCCCTAGCGGAGTCGTCAATTGTAAGAGTTACGAATATTTTCTTATCCAAATTACTCTAATTGTCTGCACAGTGAACAACTAATTAATGCCAGCAGGTTGTTTTTATCCTGAGGACACTCCGATACTAAAATCAGAATTTGCAAGATCAAAGTGCAATAGTAACTTCGTAATGAATGATGGCGTGCCTAAGTTATGGCCTTTGAGCATTAATTTGGTTCACTCTAGGATCGATTTGCATAAACCGAGACTAAACTAAACATCAAAAGTTTTTACGATTGAAAATTAAAACCGATCGATACAGAATTGAATCTCAAAAATTTCGATCAATTTTTTTAATCCGTTCAATTTGATGCCTTTGTTTTTTTCCACCCCTAGGATGCATGTCCTTAGAAAAGTGGGGAACTAGGAAGATGGGAGGAAAGTGATAGGAAGTTACGAAGGAAGGAACCATGAAAAGGTTCAAGTTGAATTTTTGATAAAAGCCATCATCGCACTTGCTTCTTTTCTCAAATTGAAAAGATTCTTCAAATTTGTTTTAAAAAAAACCCATGAAAAAGAATGCGATCCGGTCGGTATATTATTGTGAAATTTCAATTGAGCATTAATTTGGTTCAGTCTGGTTGATTTTTGCGTGTATATTAAACCCAAGCGATCGATTCTGAAAGTAAATATAAATATTGAATCCCGACAGAAATAATTGGTGGACTGAAATTGGTTCAGGGTGGTTCAGTCAGATCGAATAATTCGTGGATTTCGAAAATTTCCGATTGGGCTTAAAATTTACTTGAGCCTACCATAGGTGGACTTCAAAATAATTTTGGCCAAGTAATAATGTTTGCGCAATGTTAATAAAAAAAGATTTACAAGTCGTTTCGGTTCAGTCCACACTTTATGACTAACCCACACAAGTTCGTTCGGTTCAATGAGTCCGGGATCGATTTGCATAAAATAGACACAAAACCAAACACCAACATTTTTTTGACTCAAAATTAAAACCAATCGGTACAGAATTTAAACCGACCAAAATTTGAAAATTTCGATCAATTTTTTCAATCAGTTCGATTTGTCGGATTTTTTTTCACCCCTAGAACGCATGCCGTTGGAAAGTGGGGCATGATGCATGTCCTTGAAAGGCATGGGAACTACGAAGGTGAAAGCAATGTGAGAGGAAGCTGTGAAGGAAGGAAGGAATCTAGGAGGTATTATTGAGACACTTTAATTTTTTTGGCTCACCTTATTATTGAGAAATTTCAATTAATCATTAATTTGGTTCGGTTTGATCGGTTTTTGCATGTATATCAAACCAAAACCATGGATTTGGGAAGTAAATATAAATATTCGATTCCGATCAAAATAATTGGTGAACCGAAATCAGTTCGGACTAGTTCGATCGAATTGGATAATTCGTGGATTTCGGGCTGAACTTAAAATTTATTTGGACCTACATAAGTGGACTTTAAAATAATTTAGGCCATGCAAAAAAAAGATTTACAAATCGGTTTGATTCGGTTCGGTCCATGCTTCATGGCTAATCGACACAAGTCAATTCAGTTCAATCAGTTCAGGATCAATTTGTACAAAACCAAAATCGAATTGAACACCGAAAGGTTTTATAGCTCAAAATTAAAACCGACCAGTACAGAATTTAGATCGATCAAACACCAATAATTTCGGTCGATTTTTTTCGTCTGATTGATTTGGTTGGTTTTTTTTTGTTTTTACCTCTAGCATACATGTGCTTGGAAAGTGGAGTCCAATTTTGTTCATCAAACTTTGTTCACCCTCCGCTGTGTGTGACCATTTTCAGATTTCACTTTGATGATTAAAATCGTCTATTTTGTTCTGATTAATTCTTTAATTATTATAAAAAAATTTAACTTAATCAGATATGCATATGTGTTTGACCTAAAAATCTAGTTTTTAAGTTTTAAAAATTAAAAGTTTTCAAGCAAAAAAATAGATTTTTAGATTAAGTATTTACTAATATCCGATTGAGCTGAATTTTTTTTGTGATAACTAAAAAAATTAATCAAAACAAAATAAATAATTTTGACTATCAAAGTAAAATCTTAAAATAATCTAAACTACAGAAAGTGAACAAAACTGGACTCTACAAAGTGGGGTAGGATCCATGTTTTTGGAAAATGAGAAACTAAGAAGGTGAGAAGAAGCTACAAAGTACAGAGCCTAGGAGGACTAATTATGTAATAACTCACGTATTGTAATCAATTTTTAATTTTTAATAATAATAAAGAATTTATATTAATAGTTTAAATTTTAAATTTCTTTAATTCGGCCTTTGTATTTCGGTAGACTGCTTAAGTGAGCTATAGGTCGCTCAAGCGGCCTTTGTTTTTGTAGAAAGCTCGAGTGAGCTCTAAACCGCTCGAGCGACTTGTTCGAATTCTAAATCCCAGCAACAACTGCGATTGTGGGATTGATGAAGGGAAAACATTTTTGAATGGATTGATTCACGTTTATGAGGGATTATCATGCATCTTAATACGTTTTATGGTTATATAAACAAGCTTTGGATATAATCTTTTGTTACGCGAAATTATACTGAGATTATCAGAGAGATTTTTAGCGAGAGAAAGTGTTCTTGAGAGTTCTTGAGGGTTTTGAGCTCTAATCTTCCGTAATCCTTCAATCCAAGGCCTTTTCGTTGCTAGTTCGTTAGGGGTTGAGGTAGAGAATCTGGCTACCAACCTTAAGGGCTCAGATTACAATAGGATTGTATATCCATTTTCTTTTGGTTTTGAAAGCATGTTAGGATTTTGGTTGTTCTTGATTGAAAACTTGAAATTCATTCTATTTGATATCCGAATCATGTAATAGATATGGGGCTTTTGATTTGTGAATGTTAAGACTACTGTATTAGAAATCAATTTCAGTTTTATATCTAAGATCAGCATGTTAAGTTTTAGGATTTCTATTTCAAAGTTTGATTTTTGTGAATGTTAAGCATGAAATCAGTTTATTTGTTTTTCGAATCATGAAATTAATAGAGGGTTACGAATCCACCGATCATAGCGTTACCGTTTATGCGTTCAATTTCTGTTTTTGATACCAGAAGCATGATTTAGGGTTTGAACGAGCATAGATTGAAAAGAAGCAAAAAATCAAAATCTGGTGGAAAAGAAGGCTCGCTCCTGTCATATTTCTGTCAGATTCTAAAGATTTTGAAATCAAAATCCAAAACTCAAAAATTAGGCAGACCGCTCGAGCGACCTATTGAAAAAAAAAAGGGTTTACAGAATGTTTTTTGGGCCTCTGAGCAACAGATTCAGACCTTGTCCCACACTGTTATGTACATGCAAACTGCACAAGAATCCACAAACATGTTTTGTATGATTACAAGTTTTTGTGAAACTTTGTGTGTGCGTTTGACCATGATTATGAATGATGACTCATGTTAGTAAGTGTTATGTATGTGTGTATGTGTTAATGGCTAAAAATTGCGTAGAATGAAATATGGTAACAAATTAAATATAGAATGGGTCAGTGTGCCAACCTAAATTTGATAAGTGGTGATAAGGTCGTCGTGCCGATTGTTAAGTTGTGTGGCCATTGTGCCGTTAATTTGATATAGAAGGAACATCGAATAGTCTAATTGTGATCGATAGAAGAAAGCATGTTTTGGTGATTATGTGAAAACTTAGAATCCAAGTTAGGGACACTAATTTGAATGTCACTGTAAGACGAAAATAGAGGGTGTTAGGTGAACATTATAAGTAGGGGAACATTTAATGACCGATAAGTAAGTTTAAAGGATAATGGAATTGGTGGTTGTCGTGCCTAGTGATGTGTCTCTGGCCGTCACGCCAAGTGTTGTTCTATGTGGGTTTGAGTCCCATCGGGCATCGTTCTGTTTGTTTATAAGGACCCCAACTAGAAGATGGGTGTATTCGGTTGAAGGTGACTTCGGGGTGCGTTTACGTCAACAACTCTAGGCCTGAGAGACTGACGGCTTTGTCTTGAGTGACCTTGAGCTGGTAAAGGTGAACCGGCTAAGGATCATTGGTACTTGACTCTGCGAAGCTAGTTAACGGCCAAGTTTAGTTAGAATGAAGTAGGTATTGATTTGAGTAGACGATAGAAAGTCTCTGCCTTACAATGGTAAGGACTTGTCAATATCAACCGAGTACATTTAGCAAAAAAAAATATCAACCGAGTACTCTATGCTAAACAGTTGGATAGGAAGGAATACCGAGAGAAAAGAGTATTCTTAGAAACTTAAAGAGTAACAACGGCATAACATACTTACGTAATTTTGCTTCGTGCACTTTAACGTTGTTCATGATTTGTATTTAACTTGTTGTATATCTATATTTGCGGGTTGATTTTCGGTGATTTTTTCCTACTGAGTGTCACAACTCATTCAGTGCAATTTCTCTGCCCCTAGTGTTTCATACCACATGTTGCCCAGCAGTTCAAGAACACACCCGAATTAGAAGAATTGAGACCAGCTAAGTAGGACAATTGTGGCGTTTGACTAACTAACCCTTAGTAGCTCTGTTTACTTTATTAAGAATAAAATGTAAACCCTACGGGGTATTTATGTTATTTTTATTTTCACACTTTAAGCTCTGATTTATCTTTATCTTTTAAATGAAATGAGGGTATTTTCATAATTTATATTTCAATTGGTTTAATAATTGAATAAAAGAATTTAATTAATGTTTCAAGAAATCGGGGCGTTACAATTTGACATCAGAACTCTAGGTTTGCCCACCCTGCGACCTTGGAATTGGGTAGTTTCATATGCTTGAGTGTTATCTATTATGCTAGCTAGTTAGAATTATCCACTTATAGACTTGCAATTTTTTTCTACTATTTAGTTTTAGTTATTATGCAATAATATTGTAAATCTAATATATAACTATTTTGCATATGTCAGATGTCAAACCATGAGCTAGATGATGTTATGTTGCTAGCTAATGTTGAGGTTGAGAATCACGAGATAAATCCCATGGTGATCGAGGGATTTGAGGGCCATCAGGGCCCAGGTTTTGCTAGTTGGGTGATTTGGCTATGGATCCAACGCCGGCTCAAGCGGAGTCCACTAAGGAGGAGGAGGACATGCAGGAGATTTTCGTTCATGTGATACCACCACCTGCGCTACTGCCTGATAATTAGGCATGGGGATGGCATCGTACACCAATATAACCACCCAGGACAATGGTGTATGTACGATTACCGCTGAAGGTGCGCAGCAATGTCAAGGCATTATCCGCACCTTACTTCCTAAGCCCCGGTTACATACTAAGTCGCCAGGGCAATCAGTACAACCTAGATGTGCTTGAGGGCTTTGACCGGCTTTACGTTACCACAACGCCGATGGATTGGTGTGAGAAGACTCGACTAGCAAAGGAGTGGCGGATAGTATTGCCACACAAAGGTTTAG
>JABCMJ010053728.1:0-10419 GCA_014822125.1 Arbutus unedo | reverse complement strand
GATTCGTATATCACTAGCACCTCTCCTTTCGGAGGCTAGATCATAGTTCATCTCACTAGCACTTCTCCTCTCAGAGGCTAGACCATAATTCATTTCACAGTCGAGATTTCGTTATTTGATAGGTTCCATTCAAGTTCAAGGATCAATAACGGCACCTCACCCATAGGTGGCCTAATACGAATAAACACCTTACTAGCACAATTCCCTTGGGAAGCTAGTCAAATTTCATAACTAGCACCACTCCTATAAGGAGATTTCATATTTTACTAGCACCGCTCCTATTGGAGGCTAGATCGTTTCGCCTTGTGTTAATTTTGTATAAATCACAAATCTACACAGTAGACATTTTACAATTTATAATCTCATGTCATTCGAGCAATTAACTGCCAATTATATCATCTGACCATATTTATATAAGTCTAATTTACACATCACATGGGCGTGTCTTTTGTGTATTTAATACAAATATATACATCAACTTATTAGGGTTTTTTATGCTTATTGATTCGCTGATTAATTTAGTTTATAAATTAGCTATGTAAAATATTATGAAGTTCGAAAACTCTTACGAGGTCATCGAATAAGTGTCAAACATGTTGGGATGCAGGGAGACACGAAAGGCACGTTGGTTTATTTTCTAATCAAAAAAATTAGAGGATTTTGAAAAATAATGTAGTGTTTATTTTACTTGACATAAAATTGGGTTGCTACCTGGGGTCGTCACAAACTAACTTTTAATGTTTAGCAATATAATATATTGGTTAGCTTGTGAATCTTTACAAATTGTATTCTTGCAAGATTTCAAAAATTTTAATCAAGTGCCTTCGTTCACGGATAACCAGCTAGTTAAGTGTTTGTGTATATGTATGTATACAGTGCCTTCTAATAAGAGATTTTTTATTTTGTTACGATGCTAATCTCTTATTTCTTGATAAATTTTTGATGATCTGAACTGTTCAATGTGTTTAAAACATATTTTTTAGGGTACTTCAAAGAAATTAACTCAAAACAATATCGAGAAGAGTTTGATCTAAATAACTTTTAATAAATATTGACAGAAATAGTTTTATGAAAAATTGAATGGATCAAGTATTTTCAGATACAATTTTGAGCTGATTTCTCGCGTTAACCCCTAAAAATATGTTTTAAACACATTGAACGGTTCAAATTATCAAAATTTAATCAAGAAATAAGATGTTTGCACCCTAACAAAATAAAAAATTCCTTATTATAAACTTTATATATATATATATATGGAGAGAGAGAGAGATGGATGATGATTCCCATGAATTGAGTCCCTTCTTTTGTGCGGGGCTGCTAAATGGGGTCAGTATATCCATAACAGATGCCACCGACGATTGGTGCATCTATTTTACTTTTCTTATATATAACCTTCCAAATTATTCTTGATTTATTCCTTCTTTTTGGTTTATGCTTTCTTTGATTCTGATAAGAAAAAAATAGTAAACCATGAAGGGAAAATTGCTGTAAAAAAATATTATTTTGCTTTGTTATTTATTTAATCGGTTATTCAAAAAAAGAAAAGAATAATAATATAGACACAAATATTCAGATACAAATTGCAACACATCGTAACATTTTTTTTCAAAGATAAAAAATTTCAAGCAAGTTTTTTATTTTGAAAAAACACACCAAATTAGTTAAACAAACAAGTAATTTCGTTCCATTTCCTTTAACGAATATTAAAACAAAAGGAACCTTGATTTTCCAATGAATAATACTAGCATAATGGTAAAGCATAACGATGCCATTCGTGATGTTTCACACCAGTTGAGAATGAACGGCGTGCATTTATTGGTTTCGCTATTGATATTATTGTTCACTATTTGTTTAATTGGTTATCTAAGTAAAATAAATAATTATATTAATAGAAATGTCTACATATAAATACAGATACAAATATTTAGACACAGATTCGGACATATACATTATAATATTTTTCCAAAGATAAAAAATTTCGAGCAAGTTTTTTTTTTTTTGGTAAGAACACACCAAATCATGTCAAGGAACAAGTAATTTCATTCACTTTGCTTTCATTTCCTTTAACAAATTATAGAACATAAGGAAGTTAGATTTTTCAATGAATAAACTAGCATGCTGATAAAGCACTGTGATTTCACTCATGATGCTTCACAATCATTGATAATGAAAGGTGAGCGTTCATTGGTTTGGCTAATTCTATATCATTTATTTGTCATTGTGTGTTTTCTTTTTGACATCATTATGTCGTTGAGAATAAAAAGGGTGCGTGCATTTATTGGTTTTGCTATTCTTATCATTGTTTACTTGTCATTTACTGTAATGATAACGAAATCTGAACGGCCGACCTAAGAGTTCTATGAGGACACCAGCAAAGAAGTCCAAGAACAAATAATTTTCGGTTATGAATCCTCCAACGATCAAGTTAGTCGGGATGTATATGGACATTCTATATTTAAATAGCAAAAAAGAGTGTGTAACTTTTAAATGATCTATTTATACAGTATGCGATAGAAAAATTGGTAATCCCCTAATGGGGGAGATACCTTCTCCTATATCATCTCCATCAACTGATCATCTCTTTGATTGTTGTCAACAATTATACTCAATAAATCATCTCCATAATTAGTACCACTAATTATACTTATCAAATCATCTCCTTAATTGGTGCCAATAATTATATTCACCAAAGTGTTTATTTCTTATTCTAACAATTGATAGAGTATAAATTTTTATAATATTAAGACTAAAATGATAATGACAAAACACCCAATCTTCTCTCCTTTTTTTTCCTTTTTTGTCTATTCCATAAGTATTTTCCCCCACCTTCCCCTTCCTTTCAAGTCTTATTCCTATTTTGGCAATATTTTTTTTCAGCTGTAGTTATATCTCCGATTAGCAAATGACTTGGAGAAACAATGAAGGGGAAAAAGATTTCTTAAACTAAACTAAATGATAAACGAAACCAAATCAACATAAGTATTGTATTAGAAAGAATAATAAGATGAATTATAAAAATGTACAAAACCTCTTCTATTTGCCATAAAAAAAAATAGAGTAAAATGTTTACTTTATCTCTAAATTATGTTAGAAATTCGAAGGGTTTAAATGAACGGGACACCGGAGGGTCTCGAGGCAACCGGAGAGTCTCGGGCGTTTCACACCCCAAGAGTCACCATAATGTCTCATTCATTCATGTACCATCCGAATTCATGTATCCTCCAAAGGTCCTTCATGAACCATTTAAAGGTTAATCCGTTTCTGACTTCATTCATTCACGTCCTTTCATTGCTAGTAAATCCCAAAGGTCTTTATATACCAAGCTTGGTTTTGGTATTGAGAAAGAACATCAAACGAAATTTTATCTATCCCGAGGTGATTATTTAAGTGAGAGAGAGTCAGGCACGAGAAAGTTCGACAGGCGAACAAGGTTAGGTGTGACCTAGTTCGTGGAGCCATTTTACCCTGGGAGACAACGCCGGAGCTATCCTCAAACACCCACGGTGAGACGATGATTTAGTCTTAAGGGAACTATGTTAAACACAGGACTCAGTTCGGTAACACTGTATTTAATTTCTGTATTCCGATTATTGTATTGTATTGTAGTTTCAATTTTGCACGTATTGATTATGTGTTATTAATAAAAATTAGATGTATGTTTTATGGATTTTTCGATCATCACTTCGAATCTATCGCTCTATCTTTTTCCAACAAATTATGCTCAAAACTTTTAAAATATCCCAAAATTATTAATTTCATTTACATAGTCCCTAAACTATCGATTTAGACTTTATTTAGTCTAATTACTGACATTCATCTAAAATCCGTTAAGAAGAAGATTTAATTGTAGTTTCAATCCGTTATGAGCGATTTAAGTGCAATTTAGTTATTCCCCAGACTAAACTCTTGTTTGCTATTGTTAACCAAATACGATTGTTGTTTGCCGAATAGGATTTGTTACAGTTTTCGGTCCAAATAGGGATTGCTAAGGGTTCAGTCCATTAATTTTGCTGCAGTTCGCGTTGCTCTACCTCACATTGTTTGCTACAATGTTCAATTGGTCCATTCTGATAAGAAAATTTGAGTGATTTGACAATGGTTTTGGCGTTGAGATCTGATAAACTTGTTGTGAAATGTAAATTTTTATTATAATTCTGTAAGTTAATGTTTTTGATTCGTTTTTTTTAATAAACTTTTAACTAATCTAAACTCTTAGAGAAAACTCCTATAAACTTATTTGTGCATGTGCTTTCCGTAGCATTATGTCGAAACAGTTATTTTGTGACAGGTTTTTCTAAACGAAAAGTGGGGGACCAATTTTCCTAGCGTATTCAACTAGTTTTTAAAAGTAATAAATTGATTTCGTGTCTTTGCACTTAAAGACCAATCCTAAATCATGAAGTTGATTTTTTTTAATATCAGATATGGGATTTGAGGGGTCAACAAAATGCATCATTATTCAATAGCAAAATTTATTGTACGAAAGAATGTTTAATTTGATTTGCAAACCCCTTATCTCTTTTTTCTTTTTTTGGTTGTTGAGAGGGACTAAAATTGTACTTAAGTCCCCTCCTAACAGATTGGAATTACAGTTAAGTCTTTTTTTTTAACGGTTTCTAACGAATCTTAGAGGGATGTCAGTAATTAGACTAAATAAAGCCTGAATCAACAGTTTAGGGACTAAGTAAATAAAATTAATAGTTTAGAAATATTTTTAAAAAATTTAGTATAATTTAAGGATAAGTAAACATTTTACTAAAAAAAAAACTTTTGTTGACATAGAATTGAAAGTTTCTATAACGTAATTGAAATAAAAACTCAAACTATATTTGAAATAGAAGAAATGTTTTTTCAATGTTATTTTGATTTCAAAAAACGAAACTATGTTACCAATCATGCAAAAAATTGAATAAATAGAGAAAAATCGTTTATCTGAATTAAATAATGTGAAAACATAACAAAGCTTGACTGCAAGACTTATTCGTCAAGCAGGAATGAAAACTGACCTTATCAAATATATCATTCATTATTTTTTCATTAACTTTTTCAATAGCATCTCAGCATTATAAGAAGTCCAAGAAAAGGATGAATTATCACATTTATCCTTTTAATGAAGTATTGTACATTGGAATTCTTCGTTAGAAAAATAGACAGGACCAGATGAATGACACTGAAATCAATCAAAAAATCTGGGGGGACATTGTGAAACTTGAAATCATAAAAATCAAAATGAAATTTGACTTAAAGCAAAGAAATATATAAATAATTTATTCTTTAAAAGTATTTTGATATGAATTAATAATATTAGAAACAACAATATAGAATTATTTAGGCCTGAGCCTAATTGGGGTGGGAACAGTTGACACCCTGGTACTAGCTATGTGTACTTCATATAGCTAGAAGGAAAAAAAGGTGGGCTCAGTTGGACATAAATGTGTTTAAAATTATTTGATATGCGTAGATTTTTAATAATTTAAGGATTTCATTTGTGTTCAATATATGTTTGATCTGTGTCTGAAATATATATGTTTACGTGTATAAAGACTTTCTCCTCCCAAATTTCAAAAGGGAAAAGAGCCGTTGGAAAAGAAAGAGAGAGAGATCAGAGATGGTGCGATCCCAAAGCCAAACTGTAGGTTCGTGGGCAGATGAGGTAGAGAAAGACGAAGAAGAAGCAGCCGCCATAACTAAGGTCTATGAAATTCAGAAACCAAATCCGTTCGGCGCAGCAAGACCCAGAGAAGTTGTTCTCCAAGAAAGGGGGATTGACTGGAAAAAACTCGACCGAGATTTACGGGAACAAAATTCAAGGTATTCTTCTTGGCTTTCTTACAGAAAAAAGATTCATTCATGATTAATGCATAGCTGCGTTTGTTTCCTGCGAAATGCAAGGAAAATGTTACTGTGATTTTTCCCTGCTTGATTGACGAATTCAAATTACACTTGATTAAGTGTGATGCTTTGCTTGGTTACCCTGATGATCAGAAGTGGGAAAAGAATAATCATACTACTTGAGAAAAGAGTGAAATCCCAAACCCTAAATCTTGCACATTAGGTGTTTGATTTTGATTTTGAAATTGGAAACTAGTAGTCACCATGGAAAACGGGAGAAAGTTTTCCCAGCTCTTTTCCAAATCCTCCCTCAAGAACTTTAGTTTTCATGTACTGTACGTTTGAATCTTGATTTTCTCAATCTAAACGAGGGATGAAAGGGAAGTGATTTGTTAGCGAAGGTGTGTGACTTAAGGGTATGATTCTTTTAAGATTTAAGGTTCGAAATATATCATTTGCAATCAACTTTTATGAGATCAACTTATATCAGAGTTTGTCATGTCTTTAAATGAGTCATTGCAAGTTCACAGTGAATTGGTCCCCAAAATTAATCGAGCCGGTCCTGACACTACGAGAGTCTGAGTAATAAAAAAAGCGTGAAGTTAAAGTTCATTTTGGATGAGTAATGTAAAGGAACTTCCAACTAAACAAAAGAAATTCCTTGTCATTTTGCATCTCCTCGACTTTTTATTGTGGTTAAAATTTTTCTCACTCTGGTTGTGTTTTTGATATTTCATTGAGAGTGTAATTCTTTATGGATTTTATAATCTCATTTCTACCTCTTTGGGTCATATATTTTTGGATGAGCCAGACACCATAAGTGTTGAACTCAATGAATCAAATTATGTCTTTGTTGCAACCAATACGTTAATGTAGTTGTAAAAATGATTATACCAAGAGCAGTTGTAATATAATGTCTAAATGTATTCAAACTTTACAAGTTATTTTTTTGTTTGGCGAGGGTATGTAACATAAACTTTGTAGCTTGATACTGTATCGTTAGCATAAAATTCTGACTTCGCCACTGGTTATCTAATTTGGAAAACATTTTAATTTTAATTCATGAAAATGTTGCAGTATTTGCGCCCAAAAGCAGAATCAGCTAAAAGAGAACATTCCTGCATCCAATGCACCTACTCTTGAAACAAAACATATGGTGTCCCAAAGCAGAAGAAACCCAGAAAAAAGGGAAAAGCTTAAGCGCGCAAAAATGGAGTATGGAAGCAAGGGTACTCAAAATCACGCGCCTGTTTATGTTGTTCCTCCACTAAAATATCCGCCCAGAGCTCTCCTGCTTCCTAATCTGTATCCAGCAACTCAATCTTTTGAGAGTAGTAGAAGAAATTTTGAGGCAATTGAAAACACCAGATTACCGAGAAAATCAGCAGTTTTCAGTTTGTGGAAAACAAAGGCAAAATGAAGATTCTTGCTATAAAAGAAGTAGACGTGATTTGGTATTTAAACCATTACCAATG
The DNA here is from genome assembly GCA_014822125.1 of Arbutus unedo. Lineage (NCBI taxonomy): Eukaryota > Viridiplantae > Streptophyta > Magnoliopsida > Ericales > Ericaceae > Arbutus > Arbutus unedo. The sequence continues at coordinate 3,112 of JABCMJ010053728.1, read as the reverse complement.
CCAGATAGACGGAGAAATGCTGTTATGGGTGATGGAGGGATGAGAGATGATGGATACAAGGAGAAATCGTGCTTTCTGGGAAATTGCAACGGCAGCAGGGTGGGAATGTTTTCTTCATTTGAGAAGACTGGCGGTGACAAAATCAAAGGTGAGAGTGCAGGGCAAAGTTTTCCGGGAAAATGTGCGAGAAACTCCATGGAAACCATTGTTAGTGGTGGAAGAGGAGAAACCCATCAATCTAAAGGGACGCAGAGAGGGAGGTTTAGTGGGAATCACAAGAAAAGAGGCATCAACTCTGGAAGTGAGGATACCCATTACCATCGGAAGAGAAAATAGACTGGAACGTTGGCCTGATTATAAAGGTGTGTCTTTTAGATTTTGTTCTTGTTTTGGGATCTATATGTTCAATAGGAACTAGGAAGCAGATTACTCCATCAGGAGCAGAGAATATAGGAGGTGGAAAAGAGACAATGTCTAAGATGTTTATGAACAAGCCTTTGAGTTTTTATTTTTTCCCATTTGCTGTATTTCTCCTCGTAATATCGAAGTACCCCTTCCGTTTTAGGATCAGCACCCAACTCGTTGTATGTCGTCCGGAGAGTACCTTGATGTCAAAGTCTGCGCTCCTTCAAAAGGATGAGAAAGTACAGAGAGTAGCTCCAAGTTGCGTGTACATTTCAAGAATTTGTGTGATTTTATAACAGTAGGACAATATTTAGCCTCCAAATAAGATGGTCTCGCGAGGACATTCGCAACCGTTGATTTAAAAGGTGGGGCCATATACCAATTAAATAGCCGATTTGATTTTAGTAAGATGATAGGTGGAGGATGAAAAAAATTTGTTGCAAATATTAAGGGGACACATGGTAATATGGGGAATACACATTCATTATTTTCTCACATGGTTTAAAATAAGTGGGACACACAGCAGTTTGAGAATGTTTTTAGCATGAAAAGACAAAGATGGTGCGTTAAAAGTAAGGATTCAATTATTAATAGTTAATAGGCATTTTGTTGGCTATAAATATAACCCGAGACTCCATAGAAAAAGGGTCCAGCACCAACAAATATTACACAAATATCAATTTTTAAGCTTTTCAGTTTTTATCATTTTCTTTGCTTTCAATTAGCCAAAGTTATATTTGTTTTGAATACCACACATACTTATTTAAGTAGAAAAAACTTTCTGTGATTTGATTTGTTTATTTTCTCAATCATTCATTATAATTTCAACTCACTCAATTTCACATTTAGCTTAGTTTATTTTTACTTGAAATTAAAAGTCCTCTTGATTGAGGCAAAATTTGAAGCAACTTATCCTCAGCTTTCTTTAGGATGTGCACAACGGCTGAGGAAGTCAAATTTGTGGCACAATTCATCATTACTTGGAGCAATTTTAACTCCCAGCATGTCCTCGCTCTCATGTCTTTGCACGTGACAATTGTCGCAAGTGTGTGCTTTTTTTCTCACATATGTAATTTAAAGGAGCAACACCGTACAACACACTTGTGACCGCTGTTTCGGCATGTTTCAAGTTGTTCTGTCTAGTACCATACCGGTCTGTATTTAAAAAAATAAAAAATTTAATTAATATTTTTTTTAGATAATTAGATATAAATTGAGACTAATTTTTTTTTTATGTTTGGCAATTTATTTTTAAATTGTAATGCTTTTAATTTTTTACGTTTAATATAATTTATTGTTAAAAAATATTATTTGAAATATGTATATTAATTTTAGCGATAAATCTAAAACGGTATACCGGTACACACCGATATCAATACATACTATATTAATAGTAAAATTAATACATTTACTTGTACGAAATTGATAACTTTGAGACATCATACGTGGGCAATCACCACGTGACCAAGCAATCCCACTCGGCAATGACCTGTCTCGGGGCATTCCACTGGTTCAGATACAATCCAGTCCGACGCAAGCAATCAACTACCCGCCTGCCATTTCACGGGCCAGCTCACCTGTTCCAGGCCTTCTCCCATTGCTAGCCTTTCGGCCCATCACAGTCAGTCAGGCTCAAGCAATGCCTTTTCAGCTCTCATGGGCCTTGCCCAATATAGTCCAGCCCAACATCATAACTTCGGCCCATTACAATAATCATTTAACAATTTGTTGCAATCCCAACATTCCACCATTTTAGTTTTCGAAACTGGAATACCACTCGTCCATTGAATGGAAAAGCTTATTTCTACCACTGATTTTCTCTTATTTCTCGCAAAATTCTAAAAATAGAAAAAAGAAAAATTCCCAACAATATGAATTCCTTGTCGTTTATTTATTTTCATTTGACAATTCAATTCTCAAAGCACGTAAAAATCCACATCAACATTTACTCCTATTATATTTAAATAGTAAATTGCACGTTCGATTTAAAAAAATTTCTATCCTAACCACCTAAAATAAAACAACATCTATATTATCTTCTTTTATATTAATAAGTAATAAATTCTTAATTATCATAAAAAATTTCACGACACATGCATAACATAAATTTGTAGCTTCAAGATATAAATAGAAAGTGTCGACATGGGCCATCAAATTTTGATCCAAAGTACAATCGTATTGGGGGAGGTGGTCCATTCAAAGAACTAAATCCCCGGTCTCTATTCCTCACGCAATTAATTAGGTTGTTGGATACGCTGCTGTACAATTGGACTCCAAAACAATTAATATACACCTGTAAATTTTGCGGTCCCAAAATTTGAATTAAGAAATTTTTTTAGAATTTAAAATGAAAGATTTTTTTTACCCTCAATATATTTTTTAACTTTTGATTGAAACCTTTTCTTCTTCTGTAATAAAATGTTACTCGATTAAAAGAAAATGAATTCAAAATCTTTTACTTACCGTCTGAAATATTGTTCTTAGTACACACATATTTTTTTTTAAAAATGCATAAACAAGATTTCTCGAACTGCACAAGGATTTTAAAATCACTTTTTCTACTATACAATATTGAAACAAATTATTTACAGATATCTAGCAAGAATGTGGGCTATGAGAAAGTGGGAATTTCTCAATTTTCTTGTGATATCCCGTCTCACATCGAAAGTCTACATGGGTGATCCTGGATATATAAGGAATCATGTAA
>JABCMJ010053698.1:0-28058 GCA_014822125.1 Arbutus unedo | reverse complement strand
AGCTAGAACACGAGCACAAACTCAAACAATTTTATGAACCCCTACTCACGTAGGAGATTTCATTGCTTGGTAGTGCAGCTGCTCTTCACTGGACTCGAGTAGCATGGAATCAATACCTCCACTGCCTAGTTAGACCCCCACTCAGTCATGCATTTAATTTTTCATTTCCATTTTTATTTTTTGGATTCGTGCGTTTAGTTTCTTACGCAAGAAAATTGCAGTACTGATTCCATTCCCTATGTGCGCCCAATCATATAACGGTTGGGTCAAGCTTGGGAATATCTATATATATATATATATATATATATATATATATATAAACACCTAAACTATATACATGCACCTCAAAATACAATATTTATGCATTTGGTTGCATCAAATAAGATTTTATCATATATGGACCTCAAAATACAATATTTATGCGTTTGGTTGCATCAAAATAGATTTTATCATATTACTCATTTTGTGTTGCTTGAGAATCCTCATATGTTTCACCAAATTCTACCAATGTTTTTCATTTAGCCCGTAGTTGAATCTTGTAAGCTATTATCCTGAATAATTTATTTTATACAGAAAAAGAAACATAAACTTGTCTGACAACGTGTACAATAAATTCACCATGAACAATGGGGTGCTTGCCTAACCACCATATTTGTCCCATTTTCTAAGCTTATGTGGGCCTTGATTGGTACCATTGGTATGTAGCTGACATAAAATAATGGTGAGAATTGGTGATATAATACTATCCACTCAAACTTATTTTTCAATCTTTGACACGTCAATTTGTAATTGCATTTTACAAGTTCACTCTTTATTCAACTACACATGTCCAATATTGCCTCAGATTGAACATGTGTACCCTAAATATATAGAAATTGAAGCTAATTGACATTTTTTCCCGTTTTCGTGTAGAATTTTTTACTAAGGTAAAAGAAAAATCATGCATGGCATTTTTGTGTGTGTAAATTATCTTTATAAACTTGCCTAAGGAAACGTGTGTAAAGATTCAAAATTTAGTTCCTACATAAGTTGCTTATCATGTTTATAATCTGACAAAAAAAATCAAACAAATCCTAAATTTTGAGTTCATAATAAATAGGCAGAGTGCATGAATAGTTGATTTTAGTTTGGCTTTATTCAACTATATTGGATTTAATGTTTAAAATCCTTAATTTTATAAAGTTACTATTCCCTGTACTAAGTCTCAATCTCGACACATTATTCCTCATTACTAAGCGAATGAAAACGGTGAGGATATAAAATATTAAGCATCTCAAAATAAATTAATTATGTGATTAAAAACACTTTTGAAATACTCCCTCTTTCCTATATCATTTGTTCATTTTTAGAAGTTATGACATTAACCGGTGTAAAACCAAAAAAAAAATTGTTTGTAGTTTTTTGTTTTTTGAATAGTTTTCACCTATAAAAAGAATAAATTGAGATATTCAGATTGGTTCAAAATATTAAATTATGACACTCAAAAAATGCTCTAATTTTGTATGCAATTAATTTCATTACTTTTGAAAATGCGCAATTAATATGTAAGGTAGAGAGTAAAAAATTAATGGAGATGAGAGGATTCAATGGAAATTTGTAATACTTGAGGGGTCAAAGCTGCAACTTACTTTAATTGGAGGGTGGCACAGACCGCATACGGGTGAGCAATTGGGTACCATCCTCAAAACAAAGATAAAATCTGTGCACAGTTATATCCGAATCCGTTATATGAATATGAAATTCTTTATAATTTAAGAATTTTATGTGCATTCAACGATACCAAACTCATCTATATTCTAATTTATATCTGTAACGTATGTGTTCATAGCATTGTTCTAAAACAAATCCGTGGACCGGTACGAGGCCAATCTATAGGCGTTAATATTTTTCCATCGGAAATGAAGTTGCCTTTTATATTTCCGAGGTTGCCTTTTATTTGTTTGTCCTGTAAAGAAGAAATGGAGTTTTAGATATATATATATATATAGAGAGAGAGAGAGAGAGGAGCAGACAGAACAGAGCGGTAGCTGAGAATATCAGAGATGGAGGTTCTAAAATGGAGGCTATTACCTCTGCTACCGCTTTTTGCATCTGTTGTGTTCTTCTACATCAAGAACCCTGTAAAGGTTTGATTGTTATTCTCTCTTCACTATTTTCACCTTTTCTTTTTCACTCCTCAGTCCTCACATATGCAGGAGTATGTTATGTTTATGTGTGTCTGTGTTCATGTATATATACAAATATGTATATATTTATACACACACACGTATCATAAGGTGATAACCCATTAGTACCTAGCTACTCACTGAAGTACATAAATTAATATAAGCTGCGGTCAATTGATAATATGATGGTTGAAGTAATCTGATCAAGTCAATCAGTTTCAATCAGATTGTTGTTTGAAACATAATATTTCGAATCAGGTTATTGGAAGGAATTGACTCCATCTTTTTCCATTTTAATCTCTTGGCTTTTGCCTTTTTATCAAGCAGAAGGAATTCAACAAAAAGATGGATAGGGGGTGGTTTTTTTGATCAAGGGTTTTCTTTTTTATTGCTGTCATAGTTTCATGATGGCGACTATTAACTCCTTGAAGTTACCAGTTAGTCAATTTCAATCGGATTCTGCAAATAGAATAGGGAAAGAAAGAAAAACCCTACAAAAGGATACTGGCAAAAGTTTTGGTATGCTTATTGCATGGTTCCCTTTGTGTTACAAGTTTATTGGGGTAATTTAACCATAAATTTACCAAAATTAGAGATATACGGCATGGCTTAACGCATACCCACTAGGCTAACCATGATAATGGAAGAACAAGCCATCAAAAGCAAGAAATGCCAATGCATCTGTAGGTATATTCTCTCTGCATTGTGGTAATTATGCAGGGAGTTAGTTGTTGCATTTCTTTTGATAATCATATTATTGAACCAGTGTTTGAACATTGTTGGATTTCAGATTTAGTTTTGAAATAATTTGTGCAAATGTAAATATTATTCTTAAAAACTGCAATATTTATGTCACAGCCATCTAACAGCGAATGCAGCCTTCTTGCTCACGACCACTTTTGGATATCCAGCAAGCGTATTGTGACGCCAAAGGGGGTGATTTCTGGTGCAGGTCTGTCTAATAAATAATTTATTTGATTACTCCACAGATGGATTAAATTTGGATTCGGAAATGCCAATTTTGATAACTTCTACAATAACACGATGCTTGTGCTGCTGATTAATTCTATGCTTTTTCTTTTAATTATGTCTTTCTCTTATTATATTTGGAAATGGCCAGTTGAGGTTAAGGGAGGGAACATTGTATCTGTACTTGAAGAAGATTGGCAAGGGAATGGACAGGTGATTGATTTTGGGGAGGCTGTTGTCATGCCTGGTTTGATTGATGTGTAAGTTGAGGCAATCATCACCGTACGAAAATCCTTTAATTATTTGAGTAAAGAAAAATGATTTATCTCTTGTTGCTTTAATCATAAACTAGATATTCAAAATTGGGTAGGAAGCTGAAAGGGAACTACAACTGGGATATAATTTCTTCTGAGGCATAAGAGGTTATATATAAAGTCAAAAGAAGCTTGTAATATTTGAAACTAAACTAATGGAACAAATGAAAATGTTGCATGGCATCTGCACTTGAAAGAAGTATTTGCATTCCAAGTTCTTTACTAAATTGCCGATAGATAATTTGCTTAGGATTAAGACTTAAATACTTCAGACGTAATTAGATTATAAGGACAGGAGAATAGTTTTGAAAGCTAAGAAGTCCCCTGTGCTTTCCGTAAAGGAAGAAAAACAATTTTGTGGTAAAAGACTGGCTTATCTTTGTGATTAAGCTATTGTTCGAAGACCGTCAAAATAGTGTTCTGTTAGTCCTTTGGGCTTTGACCTGAAAATGAGTTTAGAGAAAAGATTTTTAATCACGGGGACAATCATCTTCACAAAACACTAGCATTTGGCAGAATACATTTGTTCCTTAGTCAACTGAAAAATTCATGTGATTACCTTACATGTACTTTTTTTTTTTTTTGGAGACAGTCTCCGTTTATTCGATTCTTGTATTTGCTACTCAGCTTGTATGGTTAGGAGCATCAATCAAGTTGATTTTAAAATTGACTTTTGCACGGTTAAAGACATATCCTTCATGGCAGGCATGTTCATCTTGATGATCCTGGGAGAGAAGAATGGGAAGGATTTCCTTCTGGCACTAGGGCGGCTGCTGCTGGTTTGTGGGTTTTGGTTCCTTTTTGCGTACTCTTGTTTAAAGACCTTCTCTTAGTGATTAATTTGAATGTTTTCGATCTTCTTAAGTACAATAGTTGATTAATTCCTTAGAAGATTATGCTTTGAAGCTTTTTGAGAATATATGTAATGCTAAATATCCTACAGCATGTGACAGTTAAATAATTTATCAAATTTGCATCTGCAGATTTTTATGCACAATGTAACTTGGTACTCAATCAATTTTGTTTACAGGAGGGTTAACAACCTTGATTGACATGCCTCTGAATAGTTTTCCCTCTACGGTTTCTGAAGAAGCATTTGAACTCAAGGTATGCAGATTGACACAAAAGAAGTGGCATGTTTTTTGGGAATGGAGGTTACTTAAGCCATTTTGTAGAAACATTGCAATTATTATCTTCTCTTCTTCCTTCTCTCTTGCTAAATTTTTACTCATTGCCAGTTGGGTCTTTGTTTGATCTTTCACTTTATACTGAACACTCAAAGCGAGCTCAACAAGAACTTGGTATTTTAAACAGTATGTTGGAAGTCTGTTCATAACTTTTGCTCTCTCTAGCTCCTTTTTTGTTTTTTGTTTTGTTTACTAAGCATGACCAGAAGTTTACATTCTGGGTTTATATGCGTATGATTAATTCGTAGCACCATTAGTGAGTCTTGGTGTAGGCTTCCACAGAAAACGGACATTATAAAAGCAAGAGTCGTGTACAATTTACCATCTTTGTTCTTTCTACTTAACAGATCAAGGCTGCAGAAAAGAGGATCCATGTTGATGTTGGTATGTCCTTGGAACTATACATGAAAGTTTGTATAGTTAGATCTGTTTCTCTGACTCTAATATTGACAGGTTTCTGGGGAGGTCTGGTTCCAGAAAATGCATTCAATAGAAGTGCTCTGGAGGGTCTCCTAAAGGCTGGTGTTCTTGGTTTGAAGGCAATGAAGTTACCCTATCCTATTTCTTCTGTCCTAAATTTCGTTGTTATGTGTGGAATGCATGCTAAGTGTAATAAAAGTTTTGCTCATTACATCAGAAAACTTTTCATGGCATGATTGTCAATTGTCTTTGATAATGTGAGGATGTGTTTCCTTCCCTGCCTCGCCAAGTCGCCTGTGCATCACCAATTAAGTGCATATCTTGTATTTATTATTTGGAATAGTTCGGCCTGCTTTTAGATTACGGTGACTCAAACTGTTGGAGAGATGTTATCATCTGACAATTTTTTGCTTTTTGCTGCAGTCCTTTATGTGTCCCTCGGGGATCAATGACTTTCCCATGACAAATGCCGTCCATATAAAGGTGCATTCGATACTCAGAATCTCCAACCACATATTATGATAATTATAGCGGCTCAAATAACTTAAAACGCTTGATAATGTTTTTCCTTAGTTGAGTCGTTTTCTAAGAAAGTTGATCTCTTTATTCTCCTGTAGGAAGGATTGTCTGTTCTGGCGAAGTACAAAAGACCTTTACTTGTACATGCAGAGATTCAACAAGAACTCGAAGGCATCTTGGAAGATATTGCAGTTGACCCTAGATCCTATTCAACATATCTTAAAACTAGGCCTGCTTCATGGTAGAATATTGCTTAAGCATTCCATTCCTCAGAATTATGTTGATTTATCTAGGTTCTAAAAAGCACTCAGCTTAACTTTTTCCCTGTTTTCACTTATTTTATGGCTGTATTTGGATCATGTGTTTATTTCTTTGGTTCCCTGTTGATTTTTTCCCCCTTGGTAAATATGTCTTGAGTGTTGTCAAGTACGTGTCCAAAGAAGCCTTAACGTGGAGCGGTGGAGGTTATGATCAAGAGTCTACATTTTACTTACTTTTAAAAATGTTTTAAAGGATGCTATTTACTACCCAAATCGAAGTAAATGATCAAATTTGACTCATTTTCTGCACTTACCTAGTTGAACCTGCACGAATCAATGGAATGCCTAATTTGAATTTTAGGTGACTTCGTTTATGTCTGATGATTTAAGTATTTCATCTTACATGAATGTTAATGTTCACCTCACCCGCTTTTTTCCTTTCACCACAGGGAAGAGGTAGCTATTAGAGAGCTATTAACAGTGTCAAATCACACAAGGACTGGTGGCCCTGCTGAAGGAGCTCATCTTCACATTGTTCATTTGTCTGATGCTGGATCTTCCTTAGATCTAATTAAGGTATGCCAAAGTTCTCTTTCAATTGCAGATAGGGAGCAGCTATGTAAATTGATGTATGCACTACCACTTGTGGGTAGCTCATGTGCTTGTTTGATAAGAACATCGCAAGATTTATTACATTGAGGATCCTCTGCCACTTTTCATTAGATGGATTGAATTTTAAGCCTGTTTTTCAAATACAATTGGTGAGGGGGTTGGGGGGAGGGGGTTCTTTTTCTCTACAATTTGCAGTACCATAATTTGTGGCACCTAGAGAGCCTAAGAAGAACTATCATGCTTTTTACCCACATCTTTGGCAAATTGCCTTCCTGGCTATGAAGGACTAGCCAAAATATGATTAATTTTAGCAGTGGGGAGAATTTGAATGCAGTAATTGGTTCCTTATTGTGTAAAATGGTGAATGGTGAATGGTGATTCCTTCTCAAGTGCCTTCAATTGTAATTTGTGTTGATGAACTTCGTGAAAATTCTTCTGTTTTTTCCACTTCAAATTTCTGCTGGTCGCCTCTGTGTAGCTATAGTGATACAGTGACTGTATTGTGAAGTTTCACCAGTAGCCTTTGTCAGTAGCAGTTGTCTTTCAATGGAAAGTTTTATCTTTACTTCTTTTATGGAGTTTGAAATTTCTATTTTCAATTCCTTGTTTTCTCTAGGAAGCAAAAAGTAGCGGCGATAGCATAACTGTTGAAACTTGCCCCCACTATCTAGCGTTCTCAGCTGAAGAGATCCAAGATGGAGATACACGTTTTAAGTGTGCTCCGCCCATTAGGGATGCCGCCAATAAGGAAACACTATGGGAAGCTTTGATGGTATATGTATTCCATGATGCGAATTTCCATTCTTTTTCTGTCACCTATATACTTACCTGGTTTCTATATAAATTTCAGGGTGGACATATCGACTTGCTAGCCTCTGATCATTCGCCAACCGTACCAGAACTCAAACGCCTCAATGATGGTAACTTCTTGAAGGCATGGGGTGGCATATCTTCTTTGCAGGTTAGCTAGTTTTCTAGTTGGTTCACAGCTATTACATCTTACATGGACTTGAGGATTGGTGTAGTGTGCTGGTATGTGTCTAAGTGCATAGGATTCATCAGGTTCTCATTTCAAGGACATGAGAACACAGCAGATGTCCACATTTCTTAAAGATTTTATTTTATGTTCTTAGATAAATTATGGTCACAAAATGCCATAGACCATTTCATGCATAATATGGGAGTTCTATGCATCCTTGGTGTCCAACTAAGATGTTGGACACTTATCTCATGCCCTTACCCAAAGTGCCAATGTCCAACTAGAACTGTCTGACATATATTCTTTACTCTGGACATCATACATTTCGTGAAGTCCATATAACATAGGTTTCACAGTTCTATTTCTGGCAGGTAGAAATTAACTGGATATCAAAATGCATCGATTGAAACTCTCTTGATAGTATTCTTCGTGAATGATGAATGCACTTTTGAAAAGTTTTGAATTTTGATTTGCATTGAGACATTTCACAAGTCTATTCCATATGGATGTTGAGGATCTATAGTTCCATGCTTCAAGGTTTAAGTGATTTTAATTTCCCCGAGGATGGATGTTTTATCCTTGACTGTGACGTACTTTGTTTTGACACCCTGTAGTTTGTTCTTCCTGTGACATGGTCCTATGGCAAAAAATATGGAATCACTTTGGAACAATTAGCCTCATGGTGGAGTGAGAAGCCTGCCAAACTTGCTGGCCTAGAAATGAAGGTAACAATCTTGATTGTTTATATTTTTTTGCTCTATCCCAGAATACCCTAGCGGAATGCCGTATCTGGCAAAAGAATTATGTATTGCAAGCCATACTTGCCATTTGGCTATCTACTTCAAAGGAAACTAGCCTAAAACAACTTGCAGGTGATGGGGATCAGATTATTGATGTGAGATAGTTCCAAAAAGGGAGTTCTGGTTATGAAATGATTCATGTATACTTTCTAAGAAAGTGAACTCCCAAGTAGGCAATAAAGTAGCTATAATACTGTGTCTAGCGACTCCTCAAATCTATGATCCAAGCATAACCGAAATAATTTGAAGAACTTGATTAGCTGGTCAAAATGAAAAAAAAGTGAAAAACAAAGAATAAGGGCTTTGAAGAACTTGGTGTAGAAGAAACCCACAGAAAACAGCATTGATCTGGTTATGATTCCCACTATATAATCAACACCTCCTCAAGACAATCCAGGTGATGAAATGAGAAAATCCTGTAACTATGGCATAGATGGTCTCACTATTGACTGGACTTTCATTGGCGAAAGAAATTTTTACCAATGTGGTCTGACAATTTATCTGTTTTTCGGAGCATATTATAGGTTAAAAGAGTAGTTCTTTGACACTCCATACTGGGAATATGCAGGGGGCTATTGCAGTCGAAAACCACGCAGATATAGTAGTGTGGGAACCAGAAGTGGAGTTCGACCTCAATGATAGTCATCCTATGTACATTAAGCATCCGGTATGTGATCTTTGTACTGCTTTTGCTCCCTTCTTTGTTTTGAGTTTATTTCTTTTGGTAGATTCAATTGATTTTTTATTTTAAAAAAAATCCTCTGGGGTCTAAACGAAACCTAGAATTGAATAACGAGAAAGTAGAAAATTGGGGCCTCAGGCAGTAATGGTGAAGATGATATCTCTGTAGGCAGCTGAAATTCTTTTTATCTCTTCTTTGTTTTATGTTGTCAAAAAAGGAAAGACTTAAGCAGCTAAGCTGACCCAACTTTGTAGGGAGTACGAAAACTGGATTGTGGGTCTAATTCCTCTTCTTTCCATCCCAGGATGTGATTTTGGCTTTAGAAATGACAAATATATATGCATATAAACACTTAAAAGCCTTCAAATTGTTGGTGCAGAATCTGGAATCTTCGTAAAATGAATAGTATGATACTTGCTTCGAGGCGCGATACAAATGTCGTTTTCCGCAAAGCAATATCCGCCTCCACCAGTTGGTGTGCATCGGATTGCAGTGAATATGTTTTGAAGATACAACAAAACCCGATCAAAAGATCTTCTGTCTGTGTCCGCACAAACGAAGTACAGACAGAATACCGAGTCAAAAATAAAAACAAACGAACCAAGGGACTGTTAAATTCGTTTCTGCAGAATAACAAATTAACAGTACAAGATAAACGACCTTTGGAGCGAGAGATTTTTCTGATTAATTCAGCGTATTAAATGGATGTGATCTGAGTTCTTTTTATAGACCCAGATGCACCCAATCATGTAGGGTTGTACCTGTTCGCGTATGGACACGCCCACAGCCAATCGGTTCACCCGAACAGGTACGAACCATGGGTCGCATCCAATCCAACGGGCGCACCCCATGTGACTTACCTGCCACACGTACGCAACGCGTGTGCTATGTCAACGCCATCGTACTACCAAGTTACAATAAGAAAGGGCGCCTATGAGGCACCTCGCAAAGTGCAAAGTGCGCTATCAAAGCGCCACATTGTAGCCACACAACCCACTGCCACTCTCACGCACGAGTGCGCGAGGTGCGGGTGTATGTGGATGTGCGAAGCACACCAGTTTTGCCAGATTAAGGTTCTTTTGCACCTTAATTATGGTGCGAAGCACCTATGAGTCAAGCTATTAAAGTGAACTTGATAGGTGTGCTCCTTGATATAAACCATTTAACCTTTGCCCACTTAAGCAATGTGGGACAAATCTCTACACTCTGAAAGAAGCTTTCTTAAGCACAAGGAAATTTTGATAAAACACCAAACTAAAAACCCATTTTATTTTGATAATTTCAACACAAAATGAACATAATAATTTGTATGAGAGCAATAGGATATACAAGTGAATCTTCCCCTTTGCCATTCTTTTGTTTTTACTTCGTCCTGCCTTTTTTTTTCCCCTTTTGATCTTCTGTGTGTTATCTATTAGCCAGTTGCCTAACCCTTTATTAAGTGTTTCTTCCTGTTCATATAGAGCCTTTCGGCCTACTTGGGATCAAGACTATCTGGAAAAGTTTTGGCGACTTTCGTAAGAGGCAACCTCGTCTACAAAGAGGGGAAACATGCTCCTGCCTCTTGTGGTGTCCCCATCCTTGCAAGATAAAAAAATGAACTTTTCAGGTAGTTCTTAATGGTTCTATCTCCCGTCTCCCGAATTTGGCTTAAAGATTATGGCAGTTATGCTAGAGACAATGCATATAACCACTGCCTCCTTGCAACATTGGTGGGTCCCATATCATGACATGTTCTGTGGTACATCAGAAGTGTGAGTAAATTGGTGGTTTATGAGGTGCCTGTAAAGTAACTTGTCTTCGGAATTTGACTTAAATATTTCAAACTGTGCTGGTGACACCAAACAAACCTCGCACTTTAGTTGGTTCCTCGGAACCACATATTGTGAGGCTCACCCGTGTTGCGAGTGGCCAGCGTCTTATTTAGATAAATGCTTCCTGTTATGCTAGAGGAGCCAAATAAACTACCACCTTCTCGCCACCATCACATGTGGGGGCAACCAGTGCTGCGTCGTAAAAATAGTTGCAGTTATGCAAGTGGGAGTGTTACTTCTTTGTGCCATTGTGCCTGTCTTGTGATATTTTGGAAGTATTTTTCTTTTTTCTTGGTTATCGAGGTTCTCTTGAATATTGTTTAAATTATGTTGCAGGAAATGTATGTAGTCCATTGCGACATCCAATAACTGAAGGGAAAAGCAGAGAAAAAAGTGTAGAAACCGTAAAAAATTCCTCGGCTAGGTTTTGTTATGCAGAACAAAAATCATAACTATCTGTTGGAATATTAGTTTATTGCTATTTAAGTTGGGTTTAATGGAGTATCTTGTTCTGTGTAGTTGTTTGTTTCTTTACTGCGTGGACTCTTCTATTGTCCCGCAAATCCTTTATTAGCACTATATTCTGCATGTTTTGGTAGTCCACGAGGTCAAATGACCAAAAATGCACCATGGCATATTGATATGTGCGCGACGGGTGTTATGTGTGCGACGGGTATAACATGTGCGACGGGTACCCTGTTCCGAGACTAAGATAGTCTGATCTCTGTTATGGAACATCGAAATCTTCAACCTATTTTTTTGTGAATTTGTTCAAGCACTGTCTAGGATGTTTTCCTATACCCATACCTATTATTGGACCCATACTTCAATATGTTTTCATTTAAACATTTGAATACAAATTCTAATATGTCGATTTATATATTTTGAAACCACAATTCAACATGCAATTGCACTTGATACTAGTACAGAAATTCCTGCAAATTTGCAGAATGGAACTGTCTTGTTATTGCATAGACACGAGCATCGATTCTCAAATTCCACCGTCTTCCAGAAGTTTAAAAACCCAATGGTGACCATTTCTTCTAGTGTTTAAAAATGACCGAGACATTTGTTTTTTTCTGTTAAAAATGATCCAGTGTTATAAGGATGGTCAAGACTTGAGAGTGGGTTCATTTCGCAAAAATAGTTTCCTTACTTTTGGAAATAATAATGCGTGTAGCAAAAAAGTAGTGCGTTAGATTCGTAGAACGCATTAGAATTTCAGAAAGAATACATTTATTTCCAGGGGATGAAAAAATTAAGCTACTATATTTTAATGATTTATTTCTAATTTAATGGAGAGATTGAAAGATTTGTTTGGTGAAGTAGAACTAAAATTGGAAACTAGAATAAAAATTAAGAAACTAAACAAAATTAGGGTTTTGAAAACTTTGGTGAAAAACGAGCGAGGGTTTTGATTTCGCTCCTCCTTCCCAATGCAATCAATATTCAATTCAAAGTTCTATTCAACTTATATAAAAGGATTATCCAGATTCATACACCGTAAAGATTATCTCGACATAGCACGGATCGTCTCACCGGCACGACCATATCAATTATGGACTGTCTCAGCAATATGATCTGTCTAACATTGTATAATCCATCTAAGAGACTATTCGGAATCATTAAAAACAATTATGATTGTGTTTGATATCATGAGTATAAACACGAGGGATAGATCGGAAAATATTTGAATATTAAAAATAACAAATCATCTACAATCATAAACCAAACGTTGAATAAAACTGTAAACCGAATATGATTACATTGTTCAGAAAATGGTTACATCGTTACCCTAGCCGAAGAGAGGTTTAGCCAGCCATAGACAGAGAAATCATCAAAGAATACGTCGGATCCATGAAGAATTGAAGAGATTGGATGAAGAAAACAATGTTGCCATGCCTCCTCTAGCCCTCCAACATAATACTAAAACGAAAGATGTCCCATAATAAACCTTAACCCCTCTATTTATAAAGTTTAGAAGTCTTAATTCGACAAAATCACGAATTTTCCAAAAACGGAGTGTCTGGACGGAAATTACACGCGTCTGAATGAAAAAGTTAGTAGCCCAAATAAGTCCGGGTGTTCGGACGAAAATTCCAAAAGGCTATATTTTTCTTGTTTTGACCCCGATTTCGATTCCGAGCATCATTACTCCATTCAAGCACTAACAATCCAAGATTGTGATAATTAGATATAATAAGAACGTCTCGGAAACGTATCAAAGGTGCGTTAACGGATTAAATAGCTACTTTTAAGCACCTATCAATACACTTCATGAACATAATGAACAGGAATAGAAAATTAATCGGAAAAACAAACTGAACGAAGTCATGTGTTTAACACGGTCCCCTTAAAATAAAATTATCGTCTCACCGTTGGTATTGGAGGTTTGATTCGGCGTAGTCTTCCAGGAGAAAATGGCTCACACGAACGGAGGAACACCTAACAAACATTCTTGTGCCTATCTCTCTCTCACTTGAAAGAACAAATTCAAAAGCATTCCCGTAGAGGAACATTCGTGTGTTGTATAACGTCCCAAAAACCAAAAACTAGATTTGGTATATAAAGAACCAAGGATGACCTTTGAGTTATCAAAACTGAACGACGTTTGGCTAAGCTATGAAGGAAGATTATCGAATTTTAAACGGAGACTCTTAGGTGCATAACTGAAAAAACTTTCTATTGCCGAGAAATCCTTCAATATCCCATTTCATTCACACTTTTCGAGTCCCCTTCGAATTTCCAGCAATGCGTTCATCTGATTCTTCTTCAAACTCTACAGTAGCCGAATTGAAGCCTCCTGCAATGTATTGATCCATTGTGATACAGTCTGTTACAAACACTTGCAATGGGGCCAAAATATTCTTGGCTGTATCTTAAAAAAAAACAAAAAACTTTTGACAAGCTAACACACAACACGTACTACCCCAAGGAGGTGCCACATGCATAATTCTAGTAATCACCATCTCTGCTTTCTGTTCTAACAAATTTAAAAGATAAGCATGGGAGTATGGGACTCTCTTGTCTCCACACTTCTACTAGTTTATTATTCCCCTTTCCAATTATTTTTTGGGCCGGAAAATGTTGGCAGTATTTGAGAAATCAATCGGAAACCCGCCGGAGGAGCTGAGTCTTCCTCTCAAGGGGAAGATGCCGCCGGATTCGAAAACCGGGGAAGAGATTGTGCAGATTTTCCGGTCGCGGCGGCAGGATTCGACTCTGTACAGCCTTCCAAAAGGGAGCTCCACCATGGGCTTGTCACATCAGGACGAATGTCCTTTGCATCCACGGTACTATCGGAACCCCCCACCCACCTATGGTTCTGAATGAAACTGCGTTTTTCACTATTCTGTTTGGTTGATATGGATGAATTTAAGTAGAATCTACAAAGAACTTTTCACAAGTAGCTTTTTAAGTTTTTTTTAATAGCGTGTCCGGCCAGTTTTGAGAATAGTTTCAATTTAATGCCGATTAATTCTCGGGAACCAATCTCACTGATTACTGACGGAATTTCATTTAAAGCTAGGGTTTTTGTACTATGTAAACTGCCCCATAAGAATTAAACTGCTTTAAATATTAAGTCTTAACTACTAAACCAACTTTCTTGAATTTCTAAGTTATTTTTAGTCCGAAAACAGGAGCACAGCTTCTCATTACAAAAAAGGTGGATGATGTCCCGAAATACTTTGACAAACATCCCCTTATACATTTATAGTGATTTAGTGTTAACTAAAAGTTTCGTAGCACACGTAGGCTTATTATTTAGCATAACGTTATTATTGATATATTAGATCATGTTGTCATTTGTAGAACTTCATTTAATTTTGTTTGTTTAGACTAATTTAAGGTGGCATTTGGTTTGACTTGAAATGAAAATGACATAGATTGATGAAAATACCCCTGAAAGTTTCTCAATTTGGAGCATATCAACACGTTCAAGTGAGGGCTAAAATCGTTATTTTAATATCTCCACCTTGTGGGCTATCTAGGTAGAGATGGCTGACGGGGGCTGATTTTTCCTCCTCGAATAAGCCCAAATAGAAGGATTTATTGGCCTCAAAATGAGAACATAAGTCAAGAAAAACCCTAAGCCGAATTGAGCTGTAATGACAAAAGTTACACCACATTTGCACACACACCCATATGAATGTAAGGTTCCACATACGTGATTACGTGGGGCTTCCCTACTTTTGTGGGTGTGCGTACAAATGTTTGTGGTGGTAGAAAATATTAGGGTTAGTGTGTGAAAACTATTTGATTTTTCAAAAAGAGC
Source organism: Arbutus unedo (assembly GCA_014822125.1). NCBI lineage: Eukaryota > Viridiplantae > Streptophyta > Magnoliopsida > Ericales > Ericaceae > Arbutus > Arbutus unedo. The sequence continues at coordinate 13,061 of JABCMJ010053698.1, read as the reverse complement.
TAATGTTTGGAAGAACAAAATTGGAATAGTACAATCAACAATATCAAAACGTAGAAAGTAGAAACTGAACATGTAAACAGGAACTTTATGTATATATGCTTTACTTACACTCACTCATTGGAGAAAAACAAGTACAACAATGTGGTTCAAAATTTAAGAAAAATTGTCACCGTTACCGTTACCGTTACCTTTACCTCATTCTTGTATGAATTTTCCTATATGAAGCTATGTTCTACTAGTCACATACTCTTTAACTGAAATGAACTTATTTTCCCTGTTTGTATTAGGTCTATTGTTGTGGTGGACAATGTGTTTTGTATTTTTGTTGGATTGTTAGCCAACATGTGTGAGTTGAGACGACACTATGGCCTCTCAAGACAAGCGACGGAACCCATGGTAGTAGTCGAAGCTTACAAAGTCCTAAGAGACAGGGCACCTTACCCTCTCGATCAAGTCATCAGAGACCTCCAAGGCAAATTTGCCTTTGTTTTGTTCGATTCTAAATCCGGTACCCTTCTTCTAGCCCGGGTGAGTTTCGCAAACAATTAACTCCGTATTCTTCTACCCATTTGCTCTCAAAATTAGTTTTTTCTTGACATGATCTATGGGAGACGTTAAGACGTGTTCAAAATTAGTTTTGATGCACATTATAATTTGTGTTATTTATCTGCAGTTTATCAAATTTTCGATCTTATTTATGAATTGACTTTGTCCCTGTTGGTAATAATATGGTAGGACCGAGAGGGGAGCGTGCCACTTCAATGGGCAATGGGTAGGGATGGGTCCTTAGTCTGTTCTGATGACTCAAACATCATAGCAGAGGTTTCTGGAAAATGCTACACACCTTTTCCTCCAGGTTTGTTCTTTACCTCACATTCGGCATGCTTTTATTTTCTGTTTTCTGTTTTCACAGAATTAAATTTTCCAAATCGAGGTCCGTAGAAACACACGATATTCTCAAGACAAATCTGTTGTCTCATTGAAAGTGTATGAGGTTGCTGTTAACGTTTGTCTCATAGGATGGACTTGGGGGCCCTGTTGTGCACAATGCACAGTAAACTCCTCCATTCGGCATAACGACAGCATACCGTCACATCTACTGTTACTGTTCTGGTGAAAATTTGTGTGTTGAAATCAGAATGCAGAAGCTCAATTTATACTGTACATGAGAGACCTTTTAACTGAATTAAAATTAATTTCTTCAAATATTATGGATTAAATTGCATCTATTAAGTTGCAAAGACAGATGCAGTCTTGAAAGCTGTTGCAGACATACGGAGTTGCTATCAAATTGCGGGTTCGACTTCACCAAACCCATATTTGGATTGGACTCAAGCTCAAAAGCCCAATGTCCTTCAAGTAAAAGGACAAGGCTCTGGGGCCGCAAGTCAAGACTCGGGCCACGGTCCTGGTCCTGGTCATGGTAGGCAAGCAACCACACCCGCGTGTAAGAATTTGAGCCAAAATTCACATTACATAGGTCCTCCCTCGTTTGGAAAAATTTAGAGTACACAAACTAACTTGGACCCATCTTAATTGGTATTAGGGTCCTATTTAATTTTTTGGAACAAAATTGCCAAAAAAAAAGAAAATTAGATTTAAAATCCATTTTCTAACTACATATGCATAATTCTTTTGTGTCGCAAGTAGTTTTAGTAGGTTCATATGTTAAAATACTATGAAGGGTGTCGATGTTGATCCATCAGCTCAACTCACAATCTCCCGGCACTTAGACCGCTGAGAAACCTCTTTGAAACAACCCATTCCTACGGGAAACACAGAGAAGAGAAAGACAAAAATGAAATACTGCTTTTGAACTCACCTTTTGTTTTTTGCTTCTGAAACGAAAGCGAAAACAAAGAAAACAAAAATCAATTGGAAACAAGCGAAAAAAATGCTGAAAAGTGTTGCTGTTTCTTTGAAATGTTTTGGTAGGTTGTATATTCATGAACAGGGATGGAGTGATGAGCTTTGATCATCCACTTAACAAGGTGAGAGCAATTGCGCGAGAAGACGAGGAAGGAAACATTACTGCTGTGATATTTCAGGTGGATTTGTTCACAAGACTCCGCAGTATTCCGCGTTCGGGTAGTGCTGCAAATTGGGCAGGTCTCACTGCTGTTGAGGGAGAATAATGAATAGCTTTCTCTGGGTTCAGGAGATATGGGGTTAGAGATGAACTCTTTCGTGATCGATCCTATGTGCTAGCGAGGGAAACAATTCTGTTTGAACTTTTTTATTTTTGTTTGAACTAAAAGTGATTTGTTGTTGTTTTCGAATTTAGTTGTTATTGACTTTGAAGAGTTCTTCGTGTTGAGAAAAACAAGATTTGTGCGCAAGTTAGGAAGTCCGCAAATCACCAACTATTAAGGTTTGGGGGTCATTGAAAGTTCGTCCAGTCGTTTGAACTTCGAGGACTAATCTGTATTAGGTCGATGGTATTTTTAAAGTCGGCCGGATACCTCGACTATAAAAAAAAGGAAAATTAGTAAAAAAGATAAATTTAGACTGATTTGACTCATTAAAGACATGTTAATTTAATTTATGAATCATAATCTATCGTTTGAAAAGTTTTAATGCTTGAAATCCTTTTATAGACGAATTTACCCCTGAACTAAAAGTGATTTGTTGTTGTTTTCGAATTTAGTGGTTGACTTTGAAGAGTTCTTTGTCTAAAAAAAAAAAACAAGATTTGTGTGCCAGTCAGAAATCCACAGATCACTAACTATTCAGAGCAAAGGTTTGGGTGTCATTTGAGGTTTATTCGGTCATTAAAGAAGACTAATCGGTATTAGGTCAAAAGTATTTTCAAAGTCGGCCAGATACCTCGACTATAAAAAAATGAAAAATTAGTTAAAAAAACAAATCTGAACTGATTTGACCCATTAAGAACATATTAATTTAATTTATGAGTCTGAGTCTATTGTTTGAAAAATTTTAATGCCTGAACTCCTTTTTATGAATTTGTCCTTGAACGCAAAAAAATAATTTTATCTAATAACATGATTACTTCAAAAATTAACAAATAATGTTATTTGTTAATATATCTGAAGTTACAGATGATGTTAACGGATAAATACTAACAAGTAACTTTATCTAATAAAATTATCATTTCAAAACCAAAAGATAAAATTATTTTCTTAATAGACAGGTTAGATAACATTATATGTTGGTTTGATATATCTATTAGTCAAATTAGAAAATATAAAACATATAATTTTATCTGATAGCATTATTACTTCAAAAATTAACAAATAACATTGTTTGTTAATATATCTATTTAAATCGACAGAAATATTGACTGATAAACACTAATAGATATAGTGATCTAATAAAACAGATAAAATTATTTATTAAAGTATCTATTATTTATTAAAGTATCTATTAAAAGCGACAGATAATGTTAACTGATAAAATCTAACGTGTAATTTTATCTAATAAAATCATCACTTTTAAATCTAACGAACAGATAATGTTATAGTGTGTTTACTAGAAAGATATTTTTGGAACTTATGTGTCAAAAGAATTTCTATCAGTATTTTAATTTGAGATGAACTTATTGTGCCAAAATTTTTATAAACTTTTGACTGAATCTCCCATAAAAAAGGGAGCAAGGAACTTACCAATCCTGATAACACTTGATACACAAGGTATGGCTGCAATTAGGCAACACAATCTTGCTGTTCGTTTCCATGCAAATCCCACCTTCACCCTCCCTCAATGTCGGTGCTTTGAAGTGGCAACTGGCAATATAGAAGGGCAACGACTGCGAATAATGTAGATGAATATACCATATAGAGAAGAACCCGAAGCAACCCAAGGGTACCAACAAGTCGACAATCAGACCACTGAACAAGAAATAGAAATGGGTGCCCAACTGAACTACAAGACAGTCTCATTTGAAGGCATGCTCCATCATTCAGGCTCGGACAACTCTATTTGTAAATCAACTCTACGTATATCATGAAAATCTATGATGGATATAGGTCCAACATGTTTAGGATTCGAGCTTTTGTATCATCTTGTGTCAACTCTACGTATACCATCTCCATTTTTGTGTCATCTTGTATACATGGCCTCTTTTAAATGTGTAAAGGACCGTCGGACACTCGACATGTGGGTAAGATGATGGATATAGGTCCAACATGTATAACCGACACACAACTAACAAGCATATGTAGAATTCGAGTTTACTACGCAAGTACACAACTATGTTCAAAGCAGATAAATCACCATGTTCAAAGCATATTTAGAATTCGAGAACATGTGTATGGGAGTGTGGGTAGTATGTAGAACTCCATTAAGGTATCTTTGATAATTTGGAAACACCCAATATCACACTATACAAAACAAACTCCGCAGTTACAACTTACAACCAACTAATCCATTTTTTGGTACTTACAAACTACCTAAACCTAGTTAAAAACTTGATGCAGATCCATGTTCGGGGGAGAATCGCCCGAGCCTGGGAGTTGAGATCGCTTTTCTACTTTCACACCCTCAATAATGGTTTTGTTTGAATAAGAAATCCTGGTTATGTTATATACCGGCATTTCATCAAACAGGTTGCAAACACACATCAAGAATCCCACAAATCCATTCGAAATCACAAAAAGGAAAACACATAACATCATGAATCCCACAAATCCATTCTGAAATGACAAAAAGGAAAACCTGCTGTTCTGAATTCTGGCATGAAACGTACATAGTGAGGGAAAACCATGGCTACTTGTAGCCAGCAAAAGAGGACGACACCAAAATAATGTGTCACTTGAAGAGTCAGGCCCATGGACACCTGTTGGTCTGTTGGAATGCCTCTTTTTTGCTTTGGCTAGCTATAATACCCAACAGGTCTCATTTGCCTGGCCTGTTGGAGTTGCTCTTATGCTTTTACTGAAAACAAAGTCATGAAAGCAGCAGCCAAAACCATGAGGAAGGATTTCACCATCCCATGGCGACAATCAGAACGTGAAACAAACATAAGAGATCAGAGGGCATCCAACCAAACCCAATGGAAGCCTCTCAAAAAACAACAAGGACACCTGAAACAAAAACTAAAAAAACGTAAGACCAATAGCTGCAAGGATCAAACACCTATCCCCACAACCGGCCAATTTCCCTACATGAAACACAGCAGCAAGCCTGTGTATGACTTTGATAATGAGCAATTATTCAACAAGGTTTCAGTCTCTACCACCACTCCCAAGCAATAAGAAATTAGGAATTGCAGCAACAAAATGCAAACAATCCACATCATGGGAAAAATATGAAGACTCTTTACACACTCTTGGATCCTAACTTACACCAATCTCCAGGACATGTTAAAAAACATGTCACTGATATAAAGCATATGATGCTCTCAATGTTCACTTTTCTCAACACTTACCCTTAATCCTAGGCATATCGTTTAACTTCTATAGCAGATAGACTTCATGTTACTAAAACGCAGAAGGAAAACATTAAACATTGATTTTCGAACCATTCAAACTCTTATTTCCTCATCCCAAATGCCTTGTGCTAAATCCACAAGAAGCAGCACAACCTCATGCTAAGATATTTCAAATTAAGGTAGACAAAAGCAGAATAACAGACGTGGTCAAATACCAACCAAAAAATTTCAAACAAACACAACATATCAAACGTATGATAGGACATCGAAGTACATACCAAAAGACCAGTATGGCATTGGGGCCAGCCGACCAATGAGCTCTGTGTATTTCTCCACCGCAAAAGCACTAGAATCAGATAATTTTAGGAAATTAATAGTTAATTTGACACAGACCTTAATAAGATTGCAACAGAGCAACATGGAGGAGGATGTTCTTGACGGATTTTTGAGCAAGACCGTAAATAAGGAGTATAGATACATCCTATTCTCTATGAAATCAAAAAGCTGCCGAATCACTGGATAATGATTTCATATGAAACTAATAAAACAAAAAGAGAAGGAATGAAAGTGCTTACGAAGTGACTATCTTCCATCTCGTACATATATCATTCAAACGGATTTTTCAAATTGGTAAATCTCCTAAGTAGTGAATCTTAGTCTGCCATGGAATTTGAAATGACATTGTCCACCTTCAAGATGGGAAAGCACTCAGGAATGATTACCCACAATACCAGAAGATGGGATATAAACTTGCTAGAACAAAATGAAGAAATGACAAGGAGCTTTCCAAGACATCAAAATACAATAAGAAGCTATAACATAGGCAAGAAAAATGAAGATCAACGGAGCCATGACCATTGTCCTATAAATGACCTGGAAAACCGTATCTCAGTCCAAATGCCATATATGCACATAAGAGGAATCAAGATCTAGAGCTTTCGACTCGAGCCCCATATATGCACATTAAAGTGGTCTTACTTGAGCCTTTTGACTCACGATTCAGTAAATAATATATGCACATTGTTTTAGACTTTCAGTCCAAATGCCATATATGCACATTGTTTTAGCCTTTTGACTCACGATTCAGGAAATAATATGAACTCAGCAGAAACTTATACAACGGCATTTCATCAAACAGGTTGCAAGAACCTTCCACAAATCATATTTAGTAAAACATCACGAAAATCCACAAAAAGGATAACACATTGAAAATATAAATAACTCACGCAAAGCAACATCAGTAATCTTCGAACTTTCAAAATCAAATAACATGCAAACCCAGAATCGTCAACTGGAAATCACAGTCAAATTAGTGAATGAAGCTTCAGATACCAACTTCTGAAGATAAAAAAGACAGACGTTTATTGTTGGTGTTTATGCAAAAAGAAGACACGGTGAGAAAGGGGGACTGCTTACCGGACCAACAGAGAACATGTCTCGATCTGAAGCCGGTGTCAACGACGAAGATAATCGGCACCGTAGAAGGAGAGAAGCATCGGCATTGAGAAGGGACTACAAAGAGGGAGAGACATAGAATGAGAAGAGAGAAGGGAGAAGAGGGAAGAGACCTGATGTTCTAAGTTTTGGTGCGATGGAGGATGACTGGCTACTTGTAGCCAGTGAAAACTGAGGATGGCAAAATACCGAGTGATTTGAAGAGTCTCTTGGAACTTTCTTTTTTTATTTGGCTAGCTATCATAATAGTAGGCCTCATTTGCCTGGCCTGTTGGAGTTGCTCTAACCAACCATGCAGATGGACTTTTTTGTTACATGCATGAAGTCTTTAATCGTACGGTTGTTTGCCCGTATTTGACGTGAATGAGAACGTCATATTTGAAAATGGGACACGAAAATAGCGCAGAGAGCTGGAACAAAAATTGGGACAGAGAATCCCTTGAAGCCGCAGATGCCCGATCCCTTCCCAGCCACGAGCACCAATGAATGGACTATGGGGCAACTAGTTGTGTGACTAATTGTGTGCAACTAGGTGGTGTAAAGAAAAAGCAGGAAACAAAAACTTCAAAAAGCTCTCCTACAAGCTATAAATGTCAAGATTAAATAGCACTGAGGATTGGCTCCAATTAACATATGAATACGGAATCTGCAACAAAAGAACCAGGGGGTGCAGAGAGTATAAACCTCAAGCCAATGCAGCTGCAGTTTTTTTTATGGCACAGGTATGAGATGTGCCAAAAGAAAATCAGAGTTACAAAAATACTATGGAAACAACATGAAGTAAATCTTCTAAAGACTAATTATGCACCAAGAAAAAGGGATCCATTTAGGTCCCAACATAATGTAAGCAGCAGTAAATTTATGCAACTTGTGCCAAGTCACCTGTGTGATTTGGGATCTATGCAAAATATACTGCCACAGTGCATGCAACCAAGAACATAGGCAACGCCGCATCCAACTAAACCCCAAATCAAAATGGCAGTTTCATGCCAAAGAAAAATAACGTATGGAGACAGTTAAAAAAGTTTTAGCAGGCAAGAAAATTTGACCAAAAATTTAAGGTCTAAGGAATATCATTCCACTGGTGGAATTTTGGTGAGATGTGTAAAATGAGGATATACATAGTTCAGAGAGACCTGTCAAATAGTCATGACAATCACTTGTGACGACACATAATTAAGACAAACATTTTCACAAAAAGAGCTGTTTTAAACTTTCACACAGTCAACTCTGCTCGATGCAAAACCTTATTATCAAAACCTCAAAACAACCATGCATCAAAGACAATACTTTAACTTTGCCAATTGAGCACCCCTTCAATAAATGCTACAAGAGAAAGCGGGCAACAACAGTCATATCTAACAAAGCACACACTATGCAACACTAAACCGCGTGCCACACAAAGAATCAATAATGCAACAGGGCATTGTGGCAACATTGTAGTCTCCATCCTATCAGATAATGCAGCAAGAGTTACAATGTTGCCAAAGCACATTTTGTGGACTATAAAGCAACTTTAACACAATTTCCAGTGCCAAACATGAATCTAGATGACATGAATTAGAATTATCAGAACCATTTGGCCAAGTACACAACTGAACTGTAACAAAAATAGTAATATATTAAGATAAACCAAAATGAAACAAGTTCATCCACACAATTTCAAGGACATTAACTTAATAGTTGCCTACCCAGAACCACAAAGGTGATATCTATAACAAAAATTCCGAAAGCCCTGTGGATTTAACACATAAAATGCCCCTATACCGCTGATTACCTCCCGCGCAACCCTAATCGTTTGAAGCTTTCATTGCATCCAACGTCAGCTTTGTCTGTTCCTTGATCAATTCCACCCGCCTCAGATGTAAAGCAACCTCATCCACATGCAAATTCTTCCACTTCTTCTCCAGTTCCATTGCCTTTGCATTCCCGATTAAAGTCATCTTTTCCACCATAAAATCCTTCACAGGCTCCTTCATTGACAAATACGAAGAATTCTCCATCTCCACTGATCGTTTTAAGCACGGGAACATAGACCAAAAGTCATCCAGTTTATCAACCTTTATATCCTTTATTTCGCCTTTGAATCCCTCTATCGGTCCAACCTCATCCCCATTTCCTTTAGGCGAAGCCACAGCATTTTGGACCTTAGCAGTCTTTCTTGCTGTTTTACTGCCACTCTTACCATTGCCATCAACTACATTATTTTCCTTTCCACCAACCCATATCTTCTTTGAAAGTTCAAAGCACTTGTGTTCATGGGGCTTGGAGAAAACAGGGTTCTCCCCTTTCTCAGCATTGTTTTTGTATTTTCTCTTCAGCCTCCTAATCTTATCCATCAACTGATTCTTCGAAACATCAATATGAAGAGATTTCTTGATAAATTCGTGGAACTCACCCATATCTGAATTCGGGTCGGCCCCTTTCTTGGACTGGTAGTCATTCATCATCTTTAGAATCACAATCTCATCGTCCTCGCTCCACAACCTATTAATCGTACCACCAGACTTCTTCTCTTCTTCATCGCCATTCGAAACCTTGGTCTTCTTCTTTTGCGACTCGGTGCCATTCTTTTCGCTATCGGCTGCAGGGCGTTTACCAGCAGCTTTCGAGGTGGGCTTCTCGGGCTTCGCAAAATTGTCCATCGGCTTGGAAACAATAGGCTTGACGGTGAAATCTGAGGCAGTCGGAGAGGATTGTGTGCGGCCAGAATGGATACCCGAATCGGATCCTTCACCAGATTCCGACGACTGGGGCCGCGGGATTTTTGTTGTAACTGAAGCTGGTTTTTGAACAGAGGGTTTAATGTTCTCTTCCTCCTCTTCTTCTTCATCATCTTCAGATCCTTCTTCTTCTTCGACTTCTTCAGATTCTGCAGCTCCTTTGGTTTGTTCTTGAGTTTGGTCTTCTTCTTCTTCTTCTTTGTCAGTCATTTGTACATCTTCTTCAGATGCTGAAGAAGATGAAACGGAAGGAGGCTTTTCCAGTGGAACTCGCTTTGGAGCCACCTTCCGAGCCATAGAATATGGAGAGAGAGAGAGAGAGAGAGAGAGAGAGGGGCTACCAAGGTAGGGCTTGGAGTTTTGAAGGTTTTGTGAGAAGGCAGTATATTTATTGATGAATGGAGAGTGGAGGCTACCAACGGAGAACATTTCATCAAAATAGGTATTTTCAGTAAACTAATAGCAAAATAGGGTATTTTTAAAATTATTCCTAAAAATAGAAGAAAACGTCATATTTAATGGCGTTTTGTAGTGATGTGGCACACGGGTTCTAGCTGGATATTTAAGGTGGCAAACGTATTGTGCGCCATTAATATTGTTACTTTATTTGTACGTCAATATGGCCGACGTAGTTCGTAAAATATAAAATGTACAGTGCTTGCATATTGTTGGGCCGTTGTGCGTTAATATGATAGGCGTACAAAAGTTGTGCGTCAATATAATAAGCGTACTCAGCCACGTTTCCACATTTTCCAACGTTGTGCGTTAATAAGATCGGCGTACTCAGGTGAAATGTGAAAGGACATTGTACGTTAATAAGATCGGCGTACTCAGGTGAATACCAGACGTTTCACATATTGTGAAGGACATTGTACGTCAATATGATAGGCGTACCAACGTAAAACCGAGACGGTTTGTATGTTGTGCGTGAATATGATAGGCGTACTAAGCCACTTGTCGACAGTTCGACGTTGTGCGTTAATAGAATCGGCGTACTCAGCCACGTTTGCACAGTTCCCGACGTTGTGCGTCAATAAGATCGGCGTACTCAGGTAAATACCAAACGTTTCACGTTTTAGTAAAACGTATTTCACACCGACGTTTTGTACTTTTCCATTCGTCGTCGTCGTCGTCTCCGTGTCTCGCGTCGTGAAGGTTTCGGCGAGTGGACATATTTTCCGGCGGTCGTTGTCTCTGTCTTCTCTCGGTCCACGAAATCGCAAGGTATATAGTCAAGTCTTCCATTTTTGTTTGTTGTACGGGCAGTAGGTAGTGCTCTAGGATTTCCGGTTTGGGATTTTGACATTTTCAGATTTGGTTTCCTACTGTACTGTATTTGTTTGATTTTAGGGCATATGGCTGCTGTATTTGGACCGTATGTTGTATATGTATATCGAAACTTCTTTCTTGAATCCATGGATCAAAAATCTGCATATAGCCGTAAGACTGTAATGTGCATTTTCTGCATTTTCTTGAATCCATGGACCGTTTCAGATTGTCTATCCCACAAGACTGTAATGTGCCGGGGCGGGGCACTGCCCCTCTTTTTGGACCAAAGGCCTGCTTTTGCGGGCCGATCCGGGCGGAAGACATTGTCAGGTGCGGAGTTTGGCTGGGGCGGCACATCTATTAAAAGATAACGCAGGTGTCCTAAAAATTACTATTTTTTATTAACTACAAAATCAAAATATAATGAAAGAAATATATAAGAATTACATAATTGTTAGAGTACATTTCAAAACCTTAATTATTTGCATTTAAAAAAAATACTTAAATATTTGCCCTTAAATTTTTATGTAACACGGAACACTTAAAAAGACGAAAACAAAAACAGTTCAGCTCAGTTCGTTCACAAACAAACCAACCTCGGTCTCAAACTTTAGGCTCGTTTAGTTAAAGAGCCGAGTTCAAGCACTCCAAATATCGGCTCGAATTGAGACCACGATTTTTAGAGGGTTTGGTTTCGGACATTGTGAGAGGCTAGAGTTTCAATATTAAGGAATAAGTCCTGATTTCTTCCCTTCAAACGTGGACAAGAGTCAGAAATAAAGTTCTGGCTTTGATACCATCTAAAGAATCAAGGAATTAGAAAAGAATAGGTTACCGTATATGCATATCGTATATATAGTGTATATGATAGTTTTGTCGGATCATTTCTTTTTCGAACTGGTTACACAAGTAGCAGATCGTTAGCACTGTCTGGCCAATAGTAGCTGAAGGGCTATCTGATGTTCAAGTTAGACTAACTAAAATTATTTGGGCTAAATTTATTACTAAATTATTTTTTAAAACTGTGTTATTTCTATATTTTTTATTGGTTTATGTCAAATTCTTATAAATTAATGTTTTTTTATGACACAAATGTAAAAACTAAAAAATAAATCATGAAAAAAAAGTAAAAAGCTTTATAAAAAATATTATTTTGTTTTTCAAAATTGAGAAAGTTGAGGATAAAGTGAGATAAAATTAATAAAATTTATCCCCTCCTCCCCCAAATGAAATTTGGTGTTTTATTGAGAAAAATACATAGAAATCAAATGCGAACACAAAAATCAGAAAAAGAACACAGAAATCAGAAAAATAAGAACATAGAAATAAAAAATAAGAACACAGAAATCAGAAAAATAACTCAGTAATCAGTATACGAACCCTCGAATACGAACTCAAATGTGAACTCAGTAAACGAAATCAAATGAGAACTCAGTAACGTACATGACCCAATACCTGTGGTCTTCTAGCAACTTGAACTCTGTCCGAACTCGAAACTCAAACCAGATCTGGACGGAGAAGGCGAATACCGGCAGTCGACCGGTCACGGCTGAGAAAGTCAGTGAAGTGAAACTAAAACGTAAAGAATAAAATTTTAAAAGTATAAAACGTAACATTTTGCATACGATGTCTAGTCTACTATAATAAGAATATACAGCTAAATGAGGACGAGAATGTGGGCACGTAATAGCTTTGACTAAATAGTTATCTAATGTGCTTGCCAATCCACGTAATAACACGGCGTTCAGAAAATCAAAATAAACCATAACATTATCTTCAAAATAACATTATCAATAACAATTTTACAACATGAAATCGGTTTATGATATTTTACATTTGATTGATTGAAAATAAAAGTCAAGTTTTGAAACAAATTTATTTTGTATATTTTAGTGATGTGCGATATTTATATAGTAATATTATTAACAAAGATCTTTAGTACACTATTTTGGGTTGTTTTGAAAAAAATTAGAATTGACTTTTTTTAAAAATAAATTTACTCATTTAGTGCGTGTTTTATGGTTCAATTGAAGCAGAGTAACATTGATCATATAAGGAATACAATATTGGTAAAGACAAAATTAACATTGAAGCAGTGTCTGTCTGAAATGAGGCAAAGGCCCGACATGTCCGTAACATATGTTCTAATTTGTTGAAGAAACCACCCCCAAGTCTCAGTATCCTCCTTCTTCACAATGGCAAAGCAAACGGGAATAATCATGTTA